>JAAMPD010002574.1:0-14127 GCA_025266255.1 Trissolcus basalis
GTTATGAAATATTTGCCGAACCATAAACACAAAATCCGAAATTACATAATTGCCATATCATTTCTCATTTTGTCATTCGAGACACTTTTTATTTGCAGTTGCGTGCACTTGGGATTTTACATTACAATTTGATCATCTGGGATGAAAATCGGTTCAGGTTTTTCGTTCATATGAGCGTTTGAACGGGTTTACGTTCTTAGCTTAGTTAGTAGTTTTCTTCCTTCAACTTTGGTGAGAGGAATGAGAACCCAAGGGGCATCTTTCCTTTTCTCCATGCATCCTTGTCTTACGCAACGTAATGCATTATGAGATCGCACTATCCTTCGTCGAGCGACAGAGATGAAAGCCGGGAGATAGACGGAGATGAAAAGATAGACTTAACCACCGGCAGATGTTCCATTCGTTCATATACCGCCCGCGCCGAACACGTATAGGGATGCACAAAGTATACGCTTTTTACTACTCCGATCATACAGCTGCACGACGCTTTCAAAATTCTGAATTAATCATTTTCTCAATCATTTCACTGTATCTTTGGTCACGTTCTTTCCAGATTTACCATAACTCATCAATCGCTTTATCTTTTTATCTTCCCTCTTTCCTTCTAATCAGCAACAACATTTTTCATTCCAACAATTAAAAAATTAGAAATAAATAATTATATGTAACTTTTTTTTTATTGAAATTATAAATTGGCAAGTTAAAAAATTCTTGACAGGAGAAGAAGAATCTCTCAAAGTATACTGAAATTCTTAATAAAAGTTTCATTGATTTTTCACTTTAGTTTAATCTCTGTTGAAGTTTCGAGGTTAGACCGAAATTAATTAATTAATTAGATTAATTAGAAATAAATAATTGTATGTAATTTTTTTTTATTAATTATTAAAAATTATAAATTGGCAAGTTGAAAAAGTTCTTGACAGGAGAAGAAGAATCTTTCTGAAGTACTGAAATTCTTGATAAAAGTTTTATTGACTTTTCAGTTTAGTTTAATCTCGGTTGAAGTTTCGAGTTAGACCGACTAATGGTGTTTGATACCATATACGTTGTACAAACAGGAATTAACATATTTCAATATCAGTTCTCGTCGTCGGTCCTGTGTCAATAACCATTCGCTTCCAAGTCTGAATTTTGAACAATCAGAGTCGTTTGCATTTTACGGCGCGTTACATGTTACAAACAAGAAACTCTTTCATTTTCGATCGGGAATTTGAAATTTGAATTCGATCCGGCCCTTAAGTGGCAATAAAAAAGGTGTTACAATAATTCACCTGTGGTGGAGAGAGGAAAAAAAACATCGATGACAAAATGTTGTAACAAAGGAAGCAAGAGTTGACGGGATTAAATAGGTGTAATAATTATTATAATACAATAGAATTGTGGGCCTGGGCTTGTGCTTCCAAGCTACTACTTCGAGTCACAAAAGCAATGGCCGACCAATTTCAGTCCAAGTCAAGACATTAGTCGTACCTTTGGGGCGCTCCACCAAAACGACCCGAGAGAGGCTACAAGAAAGTCAAAACAAAAGCTGAATATACGGCTTCGTGACTTACACTCCACATTCCACAGACCTCGGCTCCGCTTCCGATCGAATTCAAGATTCAGAACACTCTTGGAATTTTTATCCCTCCGTGCTGCAAATTATTCTAAACACAGAAATATGTATCCTATTAGTATCTTGTTATAACCAATAAGTCAAACTCAAATTTTTACAACATTCCTGTTACAAATTTACAGCAAAATAATTATTGACTCAGCATTTTTTGAATTTTCGAATCAAAAATAAAATGAGGGATGAACAATTGTTTGAACAAAGTTGTATCTTATTATATAAGTTGATGATAAAATGAACGAAATTTTTGTAGGTAAATTGAATTGATATCTTAGTCAAATTAAACAAAATGGAATTCAATCGTGTATTGATAGAACATTTAGTTGGAGATCACGTTCGTTTTCGAATTTTTGCTGATATGCTAGTCTACGTGTGAAAGTGCATAATTTATCAGAGTTATGCTAATTTTATGGACAGGGAGGCGAAAAAAGAGTAAAGACTGTCTGCGATTTTTTGCGGTGAAGAATGGTGGGTCGCAATCGAGCCAAAGGGCTTGATCCAAGTACGAAAGCCAAAGGTTTCGGACTGTCGCGTTTACTATAATTCTTTTTTGCCGGTCCCCCGTATAATTTTTCAACATAATTCATGATTGTTTATTCAGTCGGGCTCTTGGCAAATTTACACTATTTTTCCATCGCTGTTAAGAATCATAAAAGTTTGTTGAACATTTTTTTTTTCGAGCGATATTTATGGATAAATTTTATGAGTTACACTTTGTTTACAGTGAGAACGAAAAACTTGTGCCGATAGGAAGAATTTATGGATGTGGAGCAAACGAAATACATTTTGTAGTTTTGCCTGCTATATTACACAAAGTAACTGGGCAGTTAGATGAAAGTGGAATCTTCGCGTGCAGACGAACTTGAAGTACAAAAAAGTATAATAATAAAAAAAAGGGTGGGGGCAAACATAAAGGCTACACAGCTTTACGATTGTGCTCGTTAAAGTAAACATTTCGTCGGGTTAATCTCAGGGCACAAAAATGCGTACAAAATTTCTTACAAATTTTATTATTGCTGACGTTACACTTTTTTAACTTGGTAATAAAAAAATTTTTTTTGAATTAAAAATTAACCTTTTGCTCAGGTTACATTTGCACATTCCAACAAGTAGGACTTTATTCTTTCGATCTTCATTAAACAAAATTGTTATTCTAAATTTTTGATTAAAAATGGACTTTAGAAATGTTTAAATACTTTTTCGTCAAAATTTTATCACTGTAACATTTTATTATTTAATTTTTCTTTGTTCAAATTGAAATCATTTTTAATTAAAAATATCCCTCGTTGCACATAATAAATCTACTCAAAAAAAAAAAAAAAAGTAAAACCTTTTTTCCTTTTCCAGATTCAAATCCAAATAATTAATTAACTCGAGTTTTCTGATTGCTCCTTTTTTTCTCCTCGTTGGACTGGCACCGTACATTTTACCAGCGTAGAACATACATCACTTTTGTCAGCAAATTCACCCTCGACAAAAAAGACCACTCCGGTGCTGGTTCGCGCCGTATTTGGCAGACGTTTCTAAACCACCAGTCGCACATTTGTACACAAATGAAAATCGTGTGGTAGCATGTCTCTCAAAATCACGACAACTTTTTGTCGCACACGACAAGACTCTGTTTTGACGTGGTCGTGACAAAGCACCACACCGTCTCACCGAACTGATTGACGGCTTTTCTTGTCTCCTTAACTAGCCTTATATCGGCATCGGCGAAAAAGTATCGCGAATTCGCGATTCCGCTGTTGAATGGTCTGTTTGATCTCGATTGGTGTGTTGGCAAGTTTTTTGCAGGCTGCTTGAGCCCTGCTTGACCATTGCACTTGTAGTTTGGAAACATTGAGACATAGAGAGCAGACTTTATTTATGAACTGTAGGTACAATAGAGAGGAGAGTTGTGAGATCCATTGTAGGCGGCATTCGTGACTCGAGAATTTCTGCGTGCCCTGACTCTGAATTCTCGTAATTGTGATTAATGGGGGCCCAACGTTAAGGTACTGTTCAGTCGACAATTCAAATTGTCCTGGGAATGACGTCAGCCGATTTCGGATGCCCGAGTGCATCGCGCGGCGTGGCGTCTATTCAAAAACTGCAATCAAGCCTGCCACTAATAAACGCGCCCATTCAGCTCTGTGAACGCACGTTCAAAATCAAATTTATAACAAACAGAAATTTACCTCGGATCAGATTTAATTCTGTTGAAATGCAAATCCGATTCCCTCTTCTTTTTCTTCTTTTTTTACCACTTATGGGGATTATTTTTTTTCATCTACGGTTGAAAAAAGAAAACATGAAACCGTAGTCAGGATTGTGCGATGTTGATCATAAAAAATGCGATAGAAAGTAAGCGCCCGACAGAGACACGAAGCTGGGAATTTGCAATTGCTCTTCGTTACTCTCGTTTGCATCGCAATGGGGACAGTGAGTCAGATGTAGTTGGCTTAGGTCACTGTGCATCGTGCACCAACCAATGACCCACTCGTCAAAATCTATCATTTCAATTCAAACGTAATTCTGATTGGACAAAAATTGGTACACAGAAAAAAAAAATAACTGTTCAAGTTTTATAATAACGTTTTGTCGTGATGAGCCGCGCAATCCCGTCGTAATGACGGGGAGGGTACAAATTAGACGACTTTATGGGATATTAAAAAATTGATGCGACATAACTTGTATCATCTGGAAATAAAGAGGGAAAAAATGCGCACGTGAAGAAAGTTGTTTGATACATGATGATGGTTTAGAGTACGGTTTCTGCCAATGTCATCAAGATAATAGTAATTAAATTACGTCCGCTGTAATTTTTTTTTTTTCGAACGATGCAAGAGTTGCTTACTGTGCTGCAGATAAGAGATTGTTTGACATAGATATATACGCAGGTTTTCATTATTTGATTACAGTTAACGCCAGACTACAATCAAGACAAGTAGTTTCATAATATATATTTCACTTTTCATAATTTTGATTCTGTATTTTTTTCTTTTTTTTTTTATTCAATGCGATGCAATTAGTCGGAGAATTTGCGATGGAATTTCAGTTATACGGTTATTTATAAACTGAGAATCAATGTTGCCATTGAATAGATAAAGAATCTAATTAACTTTCGTGGAATGAGATATTAATTCACTAATGACAAAAAATAAACATGCTCGTCCGTGATATGCTTCAAAGTTCGCACTTATCTTTCGGTGATGTGTGGGCGGACGAAGCTGCAGCGGAGTCGCCTACGCTGCACCATCGCATCGAGTATCCAAGACAATGCAGTGACATTGACATCCAAGTTTTAGCAACAAATTATCTTGTATCTTCTTTAGCCATCAGTGTTTCAAATCAACTTCTCCTTTTTTCTTCCCTAGCCAATGTCGTTTGAAAGTTTTTTGATAGGCTTGCATAAATGCAATAAACAATTCTATTTAACGGATTTGAAAATAAATGATAGAGTCGGAGGCAAATGTTGTTTGCGAGGTTTGAGTTGTGTACATGAGTCAACAGGAGAAATTGAACAATGACAAAATGCGTAACACAATAGTTGGCTGTAAATAATACAAAATTGATCAATTAAATTCACCTGTCAACTTTCAATGGCAACCCGATAATGCGATAATAAAAGCCGATGTAATCAAGTATAGGAATCGAGACGGATGCATGCCGTCACGCTTGTCGATAGATATGCGTGTACTTACATGTCTGTTTATTAGGCGAGTGTGGAATACGATGCATACTTTACACCAAACGCATGTTTTGCTGACACAATGCCTCGGTGAAAGGCTTTCGACGATGTCAAATTAAATTCTAATCTGAAAACTATTTAAACAGGAATTCGACATTGTTGTTTTCTAATGACTAAATTTTAAGGAAGTTGACATTTAACTTTAGAAATATATCTCATCGACTAGATCGAATTTATTTGATTTATTCAAGATCAATTGAATTACTTTTCTTGGAGATTATCAGAAACATCAATTTTTTTTCTTTTGTGATTGTATATCAAAATATTAAAAACATCAATCAAAAATACTGTATCGAAAATTCCAGAAAATATATATTCAATGTCAGAAAAATGTCGAAAAATCATACTTTTCAAAATATGATGATATATCAAAGTTGCTATTATACATCTTTCAAATTAGTATATTGATTTGTATCCACGCATTAAAATTTTTTATTAATTTTTGTGCATAGATATAATAAATAAGAAAACGATATTTATTTTTTATCGATAGCTGCACCTGTTATCAGTAAATACTGTTTACACATTCATACAAAGGAATGAAAAAATTAAAATTGATTGAATTTTTATTACTTTTGTAAACAATTGAATAAGCCTTTATCATACACTCAAAACGTATTACAAAAAATGATACATTTTGTCATGTGAATAACTATATGAAAATAAATGCCACTTTTTACCTTAGTCGTAATTTCAAGTTCAGAAATTGTTTTTAAAAATTATTAATTAAAAATTGAAAAATCATTCGGTTCGTTACAAACGAAGGTACTGATTATATGTCATAATTTTTGCTTACCACTCGACTTTGAAAAACATTCTATATCCACCGATAAGTTGAGATAATGTAATACCAAAAGATGACTTGGTGTTATATGATATACAATGGAAAATTTCTTCAATAGGTATATCTTGTTTATTAAAAATTCTGAAAGAAAGTAAATAAAATTAATTTTGGCCCGTTGGAAGAAGAGAAGTTTATTGAGTTGATTAATTGATTGTCGTGTGATAATTGAATGACTGAAAAGTGTTGAAATCAGAGTAGAGGAAGGAAGCTATGAAAACACAGAGTCATAATGAGGAATGTTGTTGTGTATAATTAGACGCAATTCAAAGGTAGCCATCCTACGCGTATAATAATGTTGCATTCAAGTTGGTGTAAGCTGGTTGTCCGGGTTGCCGCTCAACAGAGGAAGCGAGGATTTGTCACGAAGGCAGTTTGGTTTAACTGATCTCATCCGTCTTGGCGTTGACGTTACGATGCCGATATTGCAGTGTGTGTGTTTATGCTCGGCTCGTCGCTCCGCTGATTTCGTTTATCTACACTTATTGAACGAAAGTACCGAAAGCAATCAGTCCGACTAGTCGCCTCAAAACAGACAGGAGATTAATTAGCCTCAATTGGACCAGTCTTTATGTGTCATTTAGCTATACCATTTTTACTGATCACGTATCAACTTATTCATTTGCTTTTATATTGAAAACAAGTTAAGTAAGCAGAAAGAGACGAAAGACAAAAGGACGAACAATGAAAATCCGTGTTCACATGGAAATCAGACGCGAATTCTTGGCGAGCGAAATTCGATGACGGAACGATAGACCTTTTTCTTTTTTTTTTTTTTTCTAAAATTCAATATCGTGATTATATATGCAAAAAGCTGACGATGTATAAAAGCGTAACAGGATGTGCACGATTGGTTTTATGTTGCCGTCACTGTGCTCCTCGAATTGCTCGTCGTTCATCTTAGGCTTCGATTAATGGTAATCTTCTTGAATAAGGTCGCTGACCGAATAAGGCGCCCGCACAGTTCGCCTCCCAAAGTTGTGCTTCTTTTTCCGTCTAATGAAAACACGAAACTTTACTTAACGCAACTTTGCTCCTGTCCAATCGTTTACCTTCGATTTATTCATCCACGAGCTCTCTCCATTCTAATTCTAACGTTTTCATTAAAAAAATCTTAGCTCCTTTTGCATCATGAATAATAAATTTTGTCTTCTCTGTTTCAGGATTCGTATCTTGTTCACCAAACCCATGCAAAAACGATGGAATTTGTTTGTCATCGCCACGCGGGGAATCTTATTGCAAGTACGTGTATAAGTAACTTTCTTCCTTATCAACCGAAACGTGAATTGCACACCACATTATTTTGATTACGCTGGTTTTAGCAACACGATCAAAAAAAAAAAAAATTTTTTTTTCAAAACTTAATGTTACTACAAGCATACAAAAATTTAAAAAAAAATGCAAAAATTTTATGAACTTTAAACATTCGTACAATGAAAAATCGATGATGAACATCCACATTTTACATGAAACTTAGAAAATTTATTCATTTTTAAAGAATTTAGAAAAGAGTGATCGCATTCAAATGATTATGCTTAAAGTAATTGCAATTCAGAAAAAAAAATCAGTTTTCGTGGTGCACACAGCGTGGTAACGCTAATGTTAACGGTATTTTGATTGTTTATTTATTTATTTATTTTTTCAATTTCTTGGTATGTTTTCTCCAACAAAATGTACTACAAGAATAAATAAAATCTTTTTATGCCTATTTTGTCAAAAAATCATGAAATAAAGTTAATTGAAGACTGATATGCTGATAACTCAATAAAAAAGACTTAAACAGTGAATTTATCAAAATTTCGCAATAACTCCAAGCCTAATGTTTTAAATACGATAAATTTTTTTAGATTCTTCGGATAAAAAATAAATTTTCTATGATTCATGTGAAATTTGGATGTTAATTATCGATTTTTCATTGTACTAGTGTTCAAAGTTCATCAAGTTTTTACATGTTTTTTTTATATGCTTAAGGTTATGTCTGTTTCTGAAAGAATCAAATTTAATTATAAAACCATGAAAAAATCAACAGGCTTGAAGTCAAGATTCAGATCTTCGAATAAAAACAAAACTGAAATCATTTTTGTCGAAAATAGTCGAAGTTGAAAATTTATGACCATCCAAAGTGTTGCATTTGTTTCCCAATGTATTAAACATCATCTTACACAAATTGTATGCTCTTATTGGCGACAAGATTCGTTACGGTGGTTTCGCCATCGTTTTTAGAGTTTTAGTTGTTCTTGGTGATTCATCTAACTCAATTACAGTATCCCAATTCACTTCATGCACACTGGTATTTTCCTGCATAACGCACTTTACAAATGATTTGTTTCAATCTTGGTCTGACGTATCGGTCAACATTCTCAAATCAAGCGGTTGAGATGTATTCACCGATACATTGATAGCCGCTGAAATGTCAAAAGACATCGATCGGCGCTGTCATTGTATTTAATCCAACTGCTTATTTAATTTTATGTATTCGTGTTAAAATTAAACTCACTGGTAAAGACACTATAAATTATTTCTCGTGCACCACCCTTGGTGTTTGTTCATAACGATATTCTGCTACATATTCTAAAAAAAAAAAAAATTCACCACATATTTCAGATTCGTTCAAATTCTTCTTCTTATTCTTGATCGATGCTTCGCTATTGAAAACGACATACTTTTTCAGACACTGCAAAAACCATTGATTATGAAAATGATTTAATGAAAAAAATATACTTGAAACTTACCACGTTTTCTTGCACATTTTTTAAGATTTTTTTCAGGTTTTTCTAAACTAATGGTGATATAAGACCTTGCACATTAGCAGTTATTTGGACAAGTTCACTCCAAGAATTGAAAATACCACGGTGGTACGGAACAAATCAAAATTCGCGCGCAGAATTAATTGGATTTTCTGACGCGTCGTCATTATCATACTCGGCAGTTATATATCTTCGCATTTTTGATTCTCTTGAAAATATTAGAATCAGTTATATAATGGCAAAGACGCGTGTCGCGCCTTTGAAAACTATAAGTATACCTCGTCTAGAACTTTGTGCAGCTGCACTTTTGGCTGATTTAATTAAATATTTTTTGGAATCAACTAACCTTTCTATTTCCGAAGTAATTTGTTTCTCTGATTCAAAAATAACGCTTGCATAGCTTGCTAAACATCCCTCTAATTGGGCAACATTTGTTGCAAATAGAGTATCAAAAATCCAAACTTCAATCCCTTCTGCGAAATGGGAATATATCCAGTCGAAATTCAATCCAGCCGATTTGAATTCTCGCGGGGTTTCCGTTTCGGAATTATTGGTATCAAACTTGTGGTGGCAAGACCCGCCAAATTTGAAAACCGATAAAGAATTGAAACTCGAAAATTAATTCGACACTATAATTAAACAGCGAAAACAAACTGTTCAGTCTCATTCTAGCATTGAAAAACCATCAAAAGAACCCTTTGAAAATACTCGTCATATACAAAAATCATTCGAATTTATGCATACGTTTTCAGATTTCTTAAATTTGTACGTCATCGTGTAACGAAACCAGATTCATTGGCGTTAACGGTGAATGAATTAAATGAATCGAAAAACTTTGTTTTGAAACAAAGTTCAACCTGCTGTTTATCGTCAAGAAATTAAATTTCTATCAAAACACAAAACTAAAGGAAAATTCGAGATGAAACGGTCAAATATTTTCGCACTTAATCCCTTTTTGGATGCAAATGGATTATTGCGCGTTGGTGGGAGGTTAGAAAACTTAACCCTTTCCTATGAACAAAAACACCCCATAATTATCCCCGTTTGTAAATTTGCAGAAAAAAAATCAATTATTTTCATTTAACGGGAATTCACAGTCGATTACAATTTACCTTAAGTTCAATCCGACAAGAATTTTGGATTATTAATTCTCGAGTTATGACAAAACGAGTGATTAATAATTGTATAAACTGTAAAAGAGAACGAAAAAATTGGCGTCACAATTCTCGGGCTCCCTTCCATCCGTTCGTTGTGAAAAATCACGCGCTTTTCAATTCACCGGGGTTGATTATGCTGGACCGTTTCTCATTAAAAACCGTGAGGGAAGGGGAGCCCGCGCCCATAAGGCTTATGTTGCAATTTTCATTTGTCTTTCGACTCGTGCAATACACATAGAATTAGTAACGCATTTGGACACCCCCTCATTTTCAGCTACTTTACATCGTTTTATAGCGCGTCGCGGCAAACCCGAAAAAATATATTCCGACAACGGAAGAAATTTTGTGGGAGCAAATGCCAAATTAAAACGTGCATTTTACATGGCGTCACATGATGATAAACTTTTAACTTCTTTGGCAGAGCAGAAAATAACATGGCAATTCATCCCCCCCGCTGCCCCACACATGGGAGGTTCATGGGAAAGGGCGGTTGGTTTATTTAAATTTCATTTCAAAAGAGCAATGGGATCCTTTCTTCCTACTTGGGAAGAAATGTTGACCATTTTGACCCGCATAGAGGCTTGTTTGAACTCAAGGCCGATTTGCAAACTTAACGATGATCCTAACGATTTGGATATATTAACCCCAGGTCATTTTTTAATTCAGGGTCCTCTTCTAGGACCTTCTGAAATTTCAGTTTTGAATCAAAATGAAAATTATCTTCAGAAATGGAAAAGAACTCAATTTATTGTTGAACTTTTCTGGAAAAAATGGTCTTTGGAATATTTAAATACCCTTCAAACACGACCAAAATGGCGCAACTTTCAGCGCCAAGTGACCCCTGGAGATATTGTTTTAATTCGTGATCCAAATAATCCGCCTTGTAAATGGACAATGGCAAGAATTGTTAAAGTTCATTTTGGCGCCAATAATCTACCACGTGTTGCTAATTTGAAAACCCCAAGCGGCACGGTTACGCGCCCAATCACGCAATTGTGCCCGCT
Organism: Trissolcus basalis; assembly: GCA_025266255.1. Lineage (NCBI taxonomy): Eukaryota > Metazoa > Arthropoda > Insecta > Hymenoptera > Scelionidae > Trissolcus > Trissolcus basalis. The sequence goes on from JAAMPD010002574.1 coordinate 11,092, forward strand.
TGTTGATACAAACGAACCCATTTCTTGATCTAAATTTTCCATGACCTTGACCAATCGGTATAAAAGTCGCGTGAATAACATAATTAAATTAGTCCTTATTTCGAACCACTCGCAATGGCTGACGAAATTCAAATTAATTTTCCGGAGTTTGACGAGTTCGAGTCGTTGTTCTCCCCCGGGGTGTTAGATTTCGACACTCTTGGCGATACTTCAACTTTCGAAGAGGAATGGGAACGTCTTCGAAGTCTTATCGACATTGTTGAAGATCCGTTGCCCATTCCAAATCCAAACCCGATCCCGGAGCCGTCTTCAAACCCAGTTGCTGAGCCATTGGTCAACCCAGTGGCGGAGCCTGCGGCTAAACCATCCGTGAGCCTGAACCAGGCCCCTGACCGGGAGGAGGACTTGCGCGCTTTATTAAACCGACAGAACTCGAAACCACGACCGAGGAGACGCCGTGAACGTCCTCGAGCAGCCGGCGTTCGGTTGCACCCGCGCCATAGACCGTTCGTGATCGACCACGGGGCCACCGAATATCGGCACGACCGCTTCCATTCCGTGGTGCTCGCCTTTGGCCACGAGTTTCTCGTGCCATTGCGCGATCGCCAAAGATATCGAGTGTGGAAGCGGTACGTGCCTTTTGGTCGCGTGACGTTCCGCTGGAACGTCCGCTTACAGCTTTCAATGGCCAAACTTGTGCCAAATTTTAGACCTTATTAGGTGAGCAAATTATATTTCAAACAGTTGTTCGATTTTTTTTTTCTAGTTAAACAAAATTTTGTAAATTGGTTTAAGGTAGGAGTTTTTGTGCAATATTACCATTGGTAGAGCGTCTCTGCACTAACAGAATAAACCGTTTATGATTCAAATTATTTATTTTTATTTATTTTCCGTGATCCTTCTCCAAGGTCAGGGCAACCCCTATAAAAGTCTGCCCTATCAGTCCTTTAGTTAAATAATATTTATCTCGCGCTTGGTTATCGTTCAACTCGAACGTCGCTTGAATTGTGATTCGGTTCTTGTGGAGAAATTTCTCGCTTTGATTTGTTGGTGGCTTCTGTGTTCATTTTCTCTGCTGGCTTGATTTATGCATCGGATCATCGTCTGCAACTAGCTGTTCCGGAAGCATCACTGAGTGAGCCCATTCCAATTCTTATTGACAATCATTAAATCGTATGGCGGGACGATTCAAATGAGTGTGTCGTGTGCATGGCGCCCACTGTAGGGTGACACGAGAATCACTTGGCGAGAACTGATAGCGCCGTCTGTGGCGTGACGTGTGAGTCACTGGTGAGAGCTGGCGGCGCTCTCTGTGGCGTGACGTGTGAGTCAATGGCGAGAGCTGGTGGCGCCCTCTGTGGCGTGACGTTGGAGTCAATGGCGAGAGCTGGTGGCGCCCTCTGTGGCGTGACGTTGGAGTCACTGGCGAGAGCTGGTGGCGCCCTCTGTGAGGTGACGTGAGAGTCACTGGCGAGAGAAACGACGTCCAGGAATTGGTGGACGCGTCGTCTGCGTGCCGACCGGTCACCGGTGGCAGCAGGAGTTTTACGACCCTGGTGGTGAGTCGGAGGTTATTTTACCTCGCTATGCGTTCGACCAGGGTGGTCTCCGGTGGCCGGAGTACCCTGGGGATGATCGCCCGGTCTCCGGGGATATCCTGGGTTGATCACCTAGATGTGGTGATCGCCTCCTTGAGTGGAGGTTAGGTAAGCCTCGAGTCGCCCGAGTCACCTGGCAAAAGATAGCACACGAGTGTCCCGTGTGCTGCACACCCAGTCGCTGGGCGAAGTGACTGCTGCCGAGCCGAGCAGCTGTATATATCCCCTCTATTTGTCGGCCTGAGTGTGGGAAGGGAGCGCAAAGACGCATGAACGCCGCCTGGTGGCGCGCGAGCCTACTGCGTGGAGTGATGTCGCGTGCGCTTGTAAACGTCATGTACGGGCTCCTTCCCGATTAGCTGAGGGGATACATACTACGTAGGAGCGTTCAGAACGCTTAAGACTGTCTGTGTGGGTGAAGTGTACTGGGTTGGAAGGGTTTTTTGCCGGTGACCATGTGTTTTGGTGTTTGAGCAAGACGGGTGCTTGGGCGAGAGAGAGCGGAGATGTGCCGCTGCTCGGTGTTGGTAATCTAGTTTTACGTCATTTCGGACGCGCAACAGGTGGGCTGTTGGTAAGGTAGTTTTGTCTCGTCATTTCGGACGGTAGCCACCAGGTTAGATGGCGACGGAACGTTCGAGCAGTTTTCTCGTCATGCTGAGGACATTGGTCGAGCAGTTTTCGTGTCATGCTGAGGACGGTAACTTAGTTTTATCACGTCATCTCGGACGGTAGTTTTGTCTCGTCGTTTCGGACGGTAGTCACCAGGTGGTCTTACCTAGGACCTTGGTGTTAAGAGGGCCAGTACTTTCCTGTCTCGAAACTGTTTAACGTCACTGGGCTTCATGGACGGTTGTGTTTGGAGGGCAAGCCTCTTCTTTTCTCGAAACGGTTTAACGTCATTGGGTTTTGTGGACGGGTAGCTTGTATACCTGCGTGATAGGTCGCACGTATGTGGACTTCTGTGTCCGGACGAGGACTTCTCTCACATGTCCGTCTCGTCCCGCCTTTGTTTCGAGAATACGTCCCAAGCCCCATGCGCAGGGCGGTGTGTTGGGATTGCGTACAAGTACGATGTCTCCAATAGCGAGAGGTGGGCGTTGTTGTTGCCACTTGGTCCTCTTCTGTAAGGTGGTCAAGTAGAAGTCGTGCCAGGCTTGCCAGGCCTTTTGGACGATCTGTGTTACTTTGGCCCACCTTGTTATTTTTGTTATTTTTGTTATTTTTGTCGCTGGAGTCGCTCAAATCTTTCTCGGGGACGGACTGAAAGTCACGGTGTATGAGGAAGTGCTCTGGCGTGAGGGCGATGTCGTCTGTTTGATCACCCGGACGAATGAGGGGTCACGAGTTTATGCATGCTTCGATTTGAGTTGCTATGGTTTCGAACTCCTCGAAGGTGGACTTGAACACTCCATCGCGTACTTTGAGGTGTCGTTTC
>JAAMPD010002575.1:0-14120 GCA_025266255.1 Trissolcus basalis
AAGTAACTTTCACACTGAAATCGATGCGCAAACACGTCACATCCTATCACTTATTATAAAAAATAGCATGTTGGACTCGTACTGAAAAGGTTAACTTTCCGCACTCGTACAACAATATACTATTAATTTCCAAGATAAAATAAAAGTGGATAATGAATAATGAAACCATCAAAGGGATGAGATTACAAAATTTATTTTTGAAAGTGTTATAAATACAATTGTCACATCAAAAGGTATTGGGAAAAATGTTTTAACTATTTTTATTTCTAAGGTGCAACTCAAATTGAGAATGAATAATCAACTCATTTAATTGGATTTGAAAAATTTATATTTGTAATTGATAACAGAACAAATTTAGCAGAAATTGATAGAAAAAGATTCAGAGAAAGTCGAATTTTGAGGATCCTGTGGCTACCAACTATAACCAGTTGAGTGGTTTTGGATTTACATATACACTTAACTGGTTATGACTAGCACGCACAGTATTTTATGAAAATATTTTTTTTTTACATTCACACGAATGTTTCTATTCAGCGTAAAAATTTTGTTCGTGTCAGTTGATTTCTGAGTATAAAACACGATATTTTTTAGTTTGTCGACATGACATCTACGCATAAACGAATTTCAAAAATAACATCCGACAAACGTTGATATAATAATCAGTTTGAAATTGAACGAACAAAATCAAAAGTTTATATTGCGAGTTCAATTTTGGTTCCTTTCATCTCGTTTGAAAAAGTACGATGAAACCAGACCCGCTATGTAAATATGAAATCAATTATTTTTCTATCAATGGATTCAACTCGGTTTCAACTCCGATCCAATTATAAATCGAAAGAAAAAATTTCCGTCCAATATATTTTGTTTTAACTCTTCAATTTCTTTTTTTTTCTGTATAATTTTTTCCAGTTTCATAATATATATATAAGTATATATATATATATTATTTTTTTTTTTCTAAGAATATTGTTTTCATAAATTAGAAAGAATAGTCTGTTTGTTTTTAAAAATAACGTCAAATACGATTTTTCGTCGTAGGCGGCAGTGTTGTCGCTCAGATGGCAGTATTGCCGTCATATTTGTATATTATAGAGATAATAGTAGTTAAATTGCGTCTGTTTTTACGGATGCCGGAAAATTGCACCGGAAAAAGCATCTTCTCGTTTCGCATATGTTAATAATTAAACTCAAACATGAGCGAAATGTTTGTCTCGCGACACCATTCCACGTCATGTAATAGCCCAGACATAAAGAAATGATGATATTTTATTCATCCTAGAAGTCCGGAATTCCGGATCAATGTTTTGCTATTCAGCAGCATTCACGTTATTTCGATTGCAATATTAATCCTCGTTTTTGTTCCAGAGTTGTAATAATTTTTGCACGAAATTAAAAAAAACGAGACTTGTCTGTTTGCTTGTTTTTTTTTTTCAATTTTCATTTGATGTTTTTTTTTCGATATGAACCATGAGAGGCCAAATTATTCATAAGTAGCCGGAAACTTTGTTCTTGACAATTGAATTTCTTTTTGATTTGCGAGCAATCCGAAAAATGTGTCTAGAAAAACTTATGTGCGTTTTCTAACCTCTAGTCAGGTAGTGTCGTGTTGGCCTAGTTTTCATCTGCCACTCCCTTCTATACTGAAGAAAAATTGTTGAGCTAAAACTATATGAACGATACAATTTTGGAATATTTCAACTTTGTTTCCCCAACTCATTTTGAGAGAAATTATTCACTAGTTTTCTCGTTATCGTGAAGAAATGTTTAACATTCATGATGATCTTGAATGATTTAGTTGATGTAAATGGTGTCACTGAGAGTATAATATTTAAAGCGTAAGATTTTTTGAAAAGAATAATTGTTATATGATGGAAAAGTTGTGTTTGGAATAGAAGATGAATAATATATTAAAAAATGTTTGACCTGATGAGGTAACATCTTTGTCTATGGAGAGAAGTGGAGTTTGAGGGTAGAAGCTGACGTTGACTAAAATCTGTGAATATGTTTTCAGTGATCGATGCGCTGAGTATGACGGAGCTGGTGATACCGAAGCACACGATACGCGGCACCGACGTACACTTTGAGTGCAATTTCAAGTTGGACAACGTCAAACTCTACTCGGTGAAGTGGTATAAGGACGGCAACGAGTTTTACAGATACATCCCGAACGAAAAACCACCGGTGCTTGTCTTCACTTTGCCCGGAGTTACCGTAGACGTAAGTGTCTTGCGAGTTTATGAATAATAACCAGCCTCGGATCCTTTTTTGTCACAACGATTTGTCTGCAAACAGCCCTAAAGCTACCTTTATTCTGCCAAGACTTTTCAGCCAACAACTTTTATTGTTTTCAAATTCAAATTACGATCCTGTCAGGACAATTTAAAAAGCATCTTCTCTCGGATAACGCCATTATCACATCTTGCCCTCGATTTATCTTTCCTGACATATTTTCAAAATCCTAAATTATCATTCAATTACAAACTTTTCTTTTTTATTGCAACATTCTCTTGTTTTATCAATTAAACAAAAACAATGTCATTAAAAATTATATGATAATGTTTTAATATTCAATCATTAAAGCGACAAGTATGAAAAATTTTGGTAAGCTCGAGAATGTGTAATTGTTAATTGATGTTTGATAGTTTGGCACTTGACTAGATAATGAAATTGATTAGACCCTACTTAGTATCAGCATAATGCCCTCTTCATAGAGATCCAACGAGAAATCCCTGATCTAATCATATTCAGATTTATTCGACCATTCAAGTGATGCTATCTCGTTAGTAGAGATTCGATCTGACCAATCAGACGTGGTGATTAATTTTGACGTTTACGCGTGCGATCCGATCAGATCTTAATTTCCTATTCCTCTTAAATTACCAACATTTTTTTTTTTTTCAAGTTTTTCATTTTCAAACCCAATTCAATTATTATTTTTAAATATATTTTTAATATAATATGTATCAACTAATTAGTTAAAAGTGACTTTTTCAGTTTATTTTGTTTAATTATTTAAAGTTGCCTTTTCATTGAATTCAATTCAATTATAAAAAAATGAAATGTTTATAACTGTTGAATTCTTCATCATTGTTCCTTATAATATTATTTCTAAATCAAATTATTACTAATATTAATATAACAAAACAAAACAGAGCAAAAAAAAATAATAAAATAAAAAAAAGATATTCGGTTGGAGTCTGGAAAAGTTTGTCCACAGTCGCTTTTTGTTCGGCGGACTTTATTACTCCGGAGCTACGGTCCGACCGAAGCATTAGGAGCTCCTCAGGAGTTTAAGAATTTTGACCAACTTGCGCGGTCTTTTGTCAGAGTTAGAAAACTTGGACTAATAGAATCTCTGTTTGGCCGGGTTCGTTATAAATAATCGAGCCTCTTGATTATAACACCGCGGTAATTGTTTTAACTTCGAACTTTTGCGCACTTCGCAAAATGTGACCTTAATTTGAAAATTAAGTAGGCGGGCAATTTTCGTGCGAGAGATTTCGTAGTTGCCTTGGAAGTACAACTTGAGAGACGAAAGTTACTCTTTTTTTTTTGTTTGTTTTTTTTCTGTTGTTTGTTTGAGAGCCAGATAATATGACCCGGCCGATTTCTAAGACCTCAACTGAACAAGACACAGTCTAAATTTTTCATCTTTGAAAATTTCAAAAGCGAAACACTTTTTCTTATCAAGTTTGAACATTTTTATTATTAAATTATTTTTTCCAAGAAGAAAATTTGGTTTCATAAAATATTTGTACGGAATAATGTATGTTTTTGATGTAAAAAACGACAGCAAAATTGTTATAAGAAAACTTCACATGAAATATATAAGGATGAAATATGGACATACAATTTTAATATCCATTATCAAAAATTATGAATCTTTTTTTGTGCAATAAATCAATTGTTTAATTTTTATTCATTTATCACTTTTTTTTTTCATTGCAAAACGTATGTATAAGAAATGAGTTGAAAAACGGTTAATTGAAAAAAAAGAAGAAAAAATGATTGAATACATTTGAAATGTCTCAAGTTTCAGACGTGATGCCGTATAAATGTAATCGAACGGCAGGTGACTATTACCACGCTACTGAAGTGAGATGACAATACCCCATCGTTCATGCAACGCAGAAATAAAATACATTTGCAACCAATTGTGATGTCGAGTTTTCATCCGCATTAAATTATCCTCGGTTTCATTCGTACCTTTTTGCTCGTTAAAGCTAAATCGCAACACCCGAAGCCTGAAAATATCAACGATAAATCATAATTAATATAACTTTATTGATTTTAAATGTGTCCTATTTTTAATTTATGGTCGGGAGGTTGTAAAAGAACCGGCTCGGTTGATCGTATTTTTAACGCATATTTGAAGGCTCGGTAGAATAAAACAATGCGCCACTTTAATTCCCCAAAAAATATTCGCCCCGGTGAAATGTCTTTTTTTTTTCTCCCTTTTCTCAACCGAATGGAAACGAACGTTATACAATGTAACATATTTCATTTTTATTCTATTAATATGCTATTTTGTTAGGTTTTTTATTTTAGTAAAATAAAAAACTTTTTTTTCTTATTTTTCACATTTGGAAACACTGATTGAATTGAATTGAATTCTTTAGCATAATTATTTTAAATAATGTTTATATATTTTGATACGGTAGCGGATTTGTTCGAATTTCAATAATTATTGTTTTGAAAGCAGAAAATTTGATGATTGAAAAAGGTTGTTGGATTATTCAATGAGAGAAATATATTTTTGATTGAATGAACAAACAAAACAAATGAAAAATCTTTAATCACCAGTCGGATGAGATGAAACATTTTCATCTGTAAGTGTTCTTTGTTAAAGCGCGAGCACACATTATTGCCGAGAACTTGAAGCGGAGTATTTGAGAGCGTTTTTTCCCCCCAAGTCGAGGACAAACGGAGACAAAAAAGTTACGCCACGATAACGAAATTTTCGCGAACAAGTATTTGTCTGCAGTTGATAAAAACACGGCACAACATTTGCATGCTGAGTATTTCATTTGAAATACGAGTCCGTAATACGTGGACGAGACATTTTTTTTACTCTTTTTTCTTTTTTGTGTAAACAAAATGAGACGACTGTTACGAGGGAATTTTTCGAATCTCAACGTTAAAAGCAAAGGAGATTCAAGTTACGAGTTATTTTTGCTTGGTGAAAATTGACAAATTCGAGTAGTTGATCCAAGTGCCACTAGTTGGCGCTCAACTCGTTTGCCTAGATCAAGCTGCAGACAAATTTTCGAATGGCACCAAATTATAATTGTTTACTCATTTGTATTTATGAATGTGTCATTGCATCAATTGTGAAAATAGAACAATAACTAAGTCAGTTTATTAATAAATTTGAATATAGATTGTTGTTCCAAATTCTAGGACAATATTTTATCAAATGATAATGAATCATTTTTATGCTCCGCAGATCCACAATTCAACGGAGAGATCGGTGGTGTTGAAATCCGTCACTCTCATGAGCTCCGGAAGGTATCGATGCGAGGTTTCCGCCGAGGCCCCGTCTTTCAAAACCGTGTCTGATCACGCGGATATGTCTGTCGTTGGTATGCTTGACAATTTCATCCTCTTAGATTTTATTCCTCTGCCACCTCGACTAAATTAAAATCTACATTTTTTTATCCTACAAAAAATTATACTATTTTAAACAATAAAACATTTATCAATTGTAATCAAATATTTTTATGTCACAATTTATCATAGAGAAAACTCAAGAATTCGATAAAATATTTCAACATTTTTGTAATTTAAAATCAACGAAACGCAAGTGACAATTTTAGTGACGCTTTTTCTCGGCCAATTTTTTTTTCAACCTTGTTGCATAATGTTACTTCTGCTTGAATGGCAAAAATTGATTTTGGCACTGGAACTGACGCTCGGTGGTTTATTTTTGATCGCAGCGTTGCCCGAAGGAGGACCTGTGATAAGTGGAAAGAAGGAACGTCACCGTTATCAGCCCACTGATTTAGTGCGATTAAATTGCACTTCACCCAAGTCCAAACCCGCAGCCACATTGAGCTGGCATATCAATGGAGAACCCGTAAGAGCATGAATGTTATCAATTTACGTTCGCGCGATTGAAATATATTTTCGCGAAACGAGAAAATCATGAACGATCTCAAGCATTTTTCCTCGCGCTTCGAACAATCCATTTTGTTCACACACAAGAAATTGAAAAAAAAAAAAAAAAAACCAATTTATAATAATCAGGAACAACCAAAAAAAACAAGATAGCAGATGGCGATGATGTTAAAAACTACATATGATGTAAAAATAGCATTTCCGCAATGACACTGCCTCTGAATTTCTAATTGATGTGATATGAATATTCATAGATTGCATTGCTTTACAATTTATAGATGGCCCTATATTTTTTATACTTATTTCTATTTTAATTGATCTGAATAATTTCATACAAAAAATGACGATTTTTTGAATTTGAATTTTATAAATTTAAAAATGAATTAAAAAATTAAAAGCACGATTTTCAATTGACTTGTGTATGATGAAAAAAGAAAAAAGATAATCCAGCGACAACAAGAATGCGGTTCCACATGATGTGTGCATTGTTTCCGCGAGCCCCGCCCTTGGCATTCAATTTTGAATATAAAAAAAAAATGTGCTTTATCACGTTAACCCGAGCATGTCTCAGTTGTCCGTCGAATATTCTAAACAGATAAACGATCTCCAATTAAAGCAAATAATAGGCAGGATCGCGACTATATAGTCTGATAAATAAAATATTTGATTTTAAAAGCGTGTCTCAGACGATCGATGTGAATTATTTGGCGCACACAAGTCAATTGCAACGAATGGATTTAGTTTGTCCCCCACATTGCATAATTTCACAATGACATTGCCGTTGAATGATAATTCATTCGTGCACTTCAATTAATGACGACCTAATTTGATTATTCAAAATTAGTTATTTTCGTTTGATCAGTTACATGAACTACATTTGTTTTGATAGCACTCAATTTCACCTCATCATTATACTTACAATATAAAACCATCAATTACTAAACGGGAGAAAATTTTGCAACAAAGTAATTGGAAATAATGAAATCTAGAGCCGGGCTAATTGAATTTGCAAGTCGGGGGAAATTAATAAATCACAATTTTTGCAGACTTTCGTTGGGCAAGTGGATAAGGGGGTAAGAAGGGGGGGGGGAAGAGATGAAAAATAGATGATATCCATTTGCGTTACGCTTTTAAGAAAAGGATCATTTCAGAGGGGTGAGGAAAATGCTTGAAGGTTGAAAAATGTATCGGCACGACGAAGCCAATTGATGTTTAATATTTGATTGGTTGTGATGGCAGGTGGAGAGGCAGAACTTGCTCGGGCCCTATATCACCCAGGACTCGGATGGTCTCGAGACCGTCGTGCTTGGCTTAGAATTCCGGATACGCAATAAGCACTTTAAGCGAGGCGATATGAAGATAAAGTGTTCGGCGACCATAGCAACCGTTTATTGGAAAACGAACGAACTCAGTATCGAGGGCGAGCGGACACATCGCGCGCCCGTCATGGAGAGCAGAGAAACCAGACCACAAGGTCACACTCATGCTGAGCACATTTTGGGTGAGTCCGTAAGGGAGTCTTCAAATTCATCCCCAAACCATTCCCAATCGTATCAGCTATTTTTTTTCTTATTTATTCACTCGACGATTCATTCCAACTATAACAATTTTCATTTGACAATCAAAAAACAAGTGTGGGCGCTGCATTTCAACATTTTGTTTGTTTTTTACATGAATTTCAATACACTAGACAATTTTTTTTTTCTTGAAAATTTGGAATAAAATTATCAATCTATTCATAATTTAAATCATATGTTTGATTTTACTCAATTTATCGTTTACATTATACATAATATTTGAATCTGTGTGATTACAAGTATATTTTTATACATATTATACTAATCAATTAATAAATTAAATCTGCAGTAATAAAAAAAAGTTAGGAAGAAGACAAGAATAATAAGATTAAACGTTATATTTTATTCAGAGAATATTTTTATAAAAACAGTCTCTGTTACAAATAATATATGAGTTGCGACACACGACTAGATTTTAGCACGATTTTTATTAAAAAAAAATAAGTATTGTGATAGATTCATTTGTCATTTTAAAACATTTACTTGTTAGTTATATAAACTAGGCAAAAAATATAGTCTAAATTGTGTTATAAATATATTGTTTCATATAATTAATTATAGTCGATGTTGAGGTATAATTAATAAAAGTATGTACAATTGGCATAAGGAATATGTTGGAAAAGCAGTTAATTGTGATCCTACACTTTTTTTTGATTTGTTCAAAATAGTTTGTAAGAATTGTTAATTTGAAATTATATAAACGGAAATATAAAATCAAATTGAATTGAAGATTCACGATGATAATAATAAAAATAAATGTAACAAAGTGAAAAACATATGACGGTATATTAATTGGATCTTATGACTAGTGTGGATGTATTTTGTAAGAATTTGATTGAAAGGTCTTTTGAATAATAATGATCCTTTAAGTTTTAGGCGTGAAAATAAGTCATTCAAAAAATCAGGTCGAATATAAAAAGAATGAAAAATACATGCAACGTAGAGTAGCAGTAAAATTTCTGTCAGGCCGTTTTTTATATGAAACCAAACAGAATCGATTTTTTGACACGACTGTCTGTCTCCCTTTCGCTGGGTTTTGCCATCGACGCGAAATTGGATTAGAATATTCGTGCCGGGATTATCCGGCGGAGGAGATGCTTCCGGCGCTTATTCTAATCGTAATTTTTGTTCGACCCTATCCCAGGGTAGTGCTTGCGAAAATTGAAACACTTGTTATTGTATTTTGGATAAACGACTGCGTGCTCAAATAATGTAAGGCATTTTGACGTCCGGGAAATTGAGTCGCAACGCGTTTGGTTTCCCCCCTAGGGATAATTGGGCTTACGCCTATAAATTTGCAGCTCGAACTGCTGCCGAGCAATTTCCAGCTTTTCGCTGACTTCTTTTTTTTATTTTCCCTCTTGTATTTTTGCATATCACTTTTTGCATCTTTTTTATCTTAAATTAAAATTTGAATCGTGACTGCTATGTGATTTCATATCGGATTTGTTTTTTCTCCGATACAAATTCCGACTAAAATTTGTTTCCAAACGAAAAGAATCAAAACTGAGTTGTACAATAAATTTGCACGCGGTTTTTTTTTTTTACTTTCTACAAAATTGTTGTAATCTTGTATTAAATTGAGCGCTACACTTGCAATGATGATTGCGCATTTTTTTCACTTATTCCGCTTGTGAACAAAAGATTGTTAGGTTAGGGATTCTTTTAATCTATTAAAAGTTCCGGCCATTGAAAAAGTCGTGCGATTTTACGTCTCATTTAGTACCAAAAGAATGAAAAATCCTCACTATTTATATCAAGCTGCAACACGCCAATGAATGATTTTCTTTCAAAAATATTCTAATCAACTTTCGACAAATAAAATCATACAAAAAATAACAATAAATCTATAGAAATTTACTAATTTTGTTGGAATAATTTTACATTCAAAATTCAATGTTTTAATTGCTTCAAAATAAAACTAATGATGAAAAATTGGATTGGAAAAAATAGAAAAAAAGATGATAACCTCATGAAACACAAGCTAAAAGTGTGGTTATGTTTTATCTTGATAGGAAAAAATTTACAGTATCTAATAAAATGTTGTAATTGTAAAATAAAAAGTATCCAGTTGAAATAAAACATAACCTAAAATTGAGGTTAGTGCGAATAAAACAGAAGTCAGACGTGGGAAAGCAAAATAATTCGATTTTCCGGAACGAGAATCGGGTTATAAAAGCGAAACATTTTTCTCTGTGTAAACACGCTAAAATTATGAGGAAGAACCCACTTACGCCCAGTTACTTAGCGTGTAGGGGGCGCCACGAATTTCCAACTGTTATTTCGCCGTTTTTATGCGCGCTAATTTATCTCCGTGCGGAATTAACAATGAGCGTGCCTTTTTTCCCCTCTTAATGCTTTTCTACTTTTCGATACATTGCGAGAACGCTCTCGCAGAAAAGACCGTAACGACTTAGAAACATAATGAGGACTTGTGAGGACTAATGAGCGCGACTACGATCCGCGCTCTTTGATATATAAAGCGCGCAATAAAATCGATATCCACTATTTTGAAATTACGAACTTCGGAGAAAGAGAGTCGTTGAAAGCGATTCTTTTTCACGAACTGCGCTGCTTTAACGGTCGAAATAATCAAAGTACTTCATTTTACGAAACGATGCCACTTTGCCTGGCGGCCTGGAACATTATGACTTCGTTTGTTTTGTTCCAACTTGTTTTCGCGTGCAATTGGGTTAATAAAAAAAAGTTAGCAATTTTTACGACGCAACTTGGATTAATCAAAGTTCAAATATCAATCTGAAAAAAAAGTGTCCGCTATAGTTTCTCAGTGCCAAGTTGCAAATTTTTTGAACAAAGCATAGTCTCAAAAAAAAAAAAAAAAATTAATTCAATAAATGAACATGGTGGAAAAGTCTTGAAAAAAATGTCCAATGTATGAAGTATAAATACACAGATTAAACAGATGATGATAATGATGTGAAATAATTGGAACTTGAGTTGGATGACTTTTCCATCGAGTTCATTTTGAGAAAGCGCAAATTGTGTGTTATTTCATGCTGTGACGATGCCATTTGGTGAGATGTGTGGGAGTCATACTAATCTGTAGAATTTGAGGGGCGGATGACTTGATAAGTGAACAGCGCCCTCAAGTGAACATGCATTCAATTAGACTAATTGCAGCTAACCAAACAAAAATGATATACCTTTTTTTGTTCTAACAGGTGGCGGCCGGATGGCGGAGGCCAGTATTTTCTTAGTCCTGGTGAGCGCGCTTTTGTTGTTGTGAAATGAGAGAGTCGCCCTCTTCCGGTGAAGACTTGCATTAGGCGGTATTCTAACGAAGCGATGAATTCACGTCATTTCTATTTTTACATTTACTATGTACTAGTAAAAATTATATATTTCGTGCATTCATTGAGATGAATGCGACGCGCACGTCTGTACAATAATTAATTGTTATGCGTTATGATACGAAAACGGAAGACAGAGAAAGAATCAACCAATTGTATGAAAATGATCAAGATAATGATAATAGTGATGATTATAACGGGAGAGAATAGTTTTCATCTCGAGCGTCATATCCCTGTCGTCCGAATTCACGCGAATCACAGTCCACGATTCTCAAAGATGGATGGAACAAGACTGCCAATGAGCGTTCGTGAAAACACTTCCCGACTGAATATTTTCTTCCTGCCATGTCATTTTCTTTTTTCTTTCCTTCCTTCCTTCCTTTATCTTTCTTTTTGCAAAACTAGGTTGGCTGCCCATAGAGCGGTTGTTCAAAGTCCAGAATTTCAGATTCTAGTGCTGTATCATTGATGTATGTCAAAGCATCAATTTTCACTCGGCTTGTACTGCCAAGTGGATGCATGGCTTAATCTCTGAGACAAACAACAATTTTACTTTCTGTCTGGCGTTCATGCAAACCTCATTCCCCATCCCTATTCGACATAATCTGCGAGCGAGAACTAAAAAAGGTGTTTAAAACCAAATCGATCCGAAGATACTTGAAAGAAAGACCTCAGCAAACTTCAACTCCAATTTCCAATCACGAGTGATTGCTACGGACAATGTGCACAGCAGTTATTGTCACAAAAAACACGTGTTTCACTCGTCTTTCAATTTTTTGTTTTTTTTTTGTTTTTCATTCTCCGTGATAAAGAAATCGGATTGCATGCTAAAAAGATTCGAATTCTGTTGTGTGTTTTTTAAAATCATTTTCTAGAGGAAGATTCTTTGAAATATAAACAAAATAGCCAATGTTTTCACGCTTCAAATACTTGCGCCCTCTAGTGCAAGAATCTGTGGTTTAATTTTTGATAAAAAAACATATTTTCTATATCATCTTCAAACACGTGCTCAAACAATAACAAAAACATGGAATGTTTACTTGGTTCCATTCTCGTGAAAAGTTTCTTTACAAATCGTACTGCCTTTTTGAAATATGAAATATGTAACCAGATTTGTACATGTTTTATTTATTTCTTTTCATTCAAAGTTTTTCGAAAGTCCACTTGTAAAGAGGATTATGTATTGCCCGTACATCAAACAATCTCATGACAATATATCGGCAATGAATGATCCTTTGAATTAAGGTCGCTTGATGAAAGATTCAAATTGTTACTGGATGAGTTGCATATATTACTAGTTGAATTACAAACCACTATCAAACGTCGAAATATTCAAACTCGACCGCCAAATCTAAGCAATTTGATTGGACGTTGCAAGTGCACAACTTCAGACTTGTTTTCAAGTTTCTATCACTGCCATCAACAAACTTGTTTGAAACTGTTTATCAGTTGTGTAACAAAACACTCAAATCAACTAACCATTTAAGGTCAACTTGGAAGCAGCCCTCCAGTTTAACGGCGCAAACCTATAACCTCTCAATTTTTGGGACAACCGACTTTTAAAAACAATTTTTCACCATCGGTTGTTTTGCAGGCAACATCCGTCCTCTTCCATCTATCTTCTCCAGTTTTTCACAGTCAATCCGCATTATATATTTTTTAATAAAAAAAAAAACACAAAAAACAAAACAAAAGAAGAATAATGACAAAATATCGAATCGTTTTGCGGATCGCTTCGCGTTCATTATTGTTAGCGATCATCCTGTTTTTTCACACGATTATATAATGAATGTTACGCGATGACGTTTCTGTTTCTTTTTGATGGTTACGATGAATCATAACGAAAATGATCGTAGAGCCACTTTCAGGAACTTCTCCTTCGAGGTCAATGGTCGAGCAAATTTAGGGGTCGAAATTAGAGGGGGTCTGAATTAGAGTAGAAGTTTAAGGACACTTTTTGTGCAACCGCTTGTAGTTGACGTTACGACCTTCACGGGTCGTTGTAAAAATTTGTATAAAAATGAAAGTACTGAACGATTCGATGGTGCAATTGTTGTTAACCAGTTTTCAGTTGGCCTCCCATGATTTTCTCGAAACTGGCTCGATTTAGACTCAACGAAAGTCGAAAAATGTACTCGAGGTAGTGCAAACAAATCCACCCCGTGAGCTTTTTACATAAAAAATTGGCATCACATCACTGTTTGGCGACCGACGCCCACCTCTGCTCCGAAAAATGTCACTCACATTTTTCATTCAACATGTTCTCCTTTTCGAGTTGACGAAAAGGCACGAATTGTAATAAATTTGCTATAAATTTTATGTAAAAATTTGCTCTCCGCAATGGAAACTAACCAAAAAAGGATTGCCATGTTAGAAAATAAGGTTACCGATAAGATTTTTGTTTGCGTCGTAAAACTTGTCCTCGGAATAATGAAAGATAAATAACACATGTTGTGGAATCATTTTTCTTCGGGCCGATTATCTAAAATGGTGACCCTGCCGCGGCCAATTCAGCCAACTCGATTTCAAACGGATTGAACTATCGAGTCGTAAGTTATCGCAACGGAACTTGAACGATCTAGGCAAATACGCCGTCGATAATCAAGACTCGAATGACGTCCCGAGCGATGGCTAACTTGCAACTCGGCGTGTATGCGGGTTTGCAGTCGAGCAGGCGATCTCGCAAAAAGTAATTCGTCGCGAATCGTAAAAACTCTATGACCGATAGTTCAATTCGGCTACGAAATGTTGCTGTCCGTAATTGCGGCATGTTTACCATCATGAAGAAGACAGCGACGCTTTTTCCACTGGGAAATATATATATTTGTATACACAGACCACTTTAAGAGTTGAGTTTTGTTTTCTCTGTCACTGCGGATGGGTTTTTTCTGCACGAATGGTATTGTTTTAGAGAAAAACTAAGTGCAAGAACACAGCGGAGAATAAAAAGAAAAACTCGTCCTTTCTTTAATAAAAATCTTGATTTTCAGCTACGTATTTTCAACTTTATTTCAACATTCGTTCAAGAGTTTTCATACGCTCCGAAACATTATAATAATTTGAAACTCAGCTTTCAAATCTTTTTTTTTTTTTTTTTTTTTTTTATTCAACCCTT
>JAAMPD010002576.1:0-14114 GCA_025266255.1 Trissolcus basalis
ACTGCTCAAGTGTCACTGGGCAGGTGTCATTGCGCAGGTCCCACTGCGCAGGTCCGACTGCACAAGTGTCACTGAGCAACTGTCATTGCCAAGTCATCATCAAGCAACTGACGTCACGCTTTGTTTTCATAAAACCGTACGGAGAACATTTTCATCGAAAAAGTCGATTTTTAACCTCTTATAACTCTTCTAAAAAACGTCGTATCCGAAATTTTTTTTTTTTCGTCAGCTCCGCGGCACGTTTTCAGAGAGCACACCATGTACCTGTGAAGGTTCACTTGAAGATCGATTAAACATTAGTTGACTTATGGCTTGATATGTAGTTTACCAACGTTGATTCCGTGTAGGTACATTATTGTCGACTATCGTTCGTTCTCTTACAATGGTCCAAATTTTTATACATAACTGATCAGACATTTGTTGAAATGATAACGTTCTTCCCTGATATTGACCCAAAGTTGTGAACATCATATGAACAGATTAACGTTAGTTATTTAACTTACATATAAGCTATCCCTCACGGATGGAAATATATCCGCCAAAATATATTCTGATTTGATATACTTATTGCCGCTTTTTATAAATTTTTAATATACAAAATATTCTACTTCATATTTTATAAATTCATATAATGGAATCTATAAAAAAAATATAAATTGAATATTATACTTATTGCTGGAATATATTTTCTACAAGAAAAATATTTTTTGAAAATATAAACAGAATATATTTTCCGTCCGTGCGGGATGGTTATCAAATTTATAATCAATTACTTTTGTATTCATCTTGAGTGAAATTTAGTAAAGTTCAAATGTATATCTTATTGAACATTATTTCAATTCACTCAACAATATTTATCTCATTAATTAATTTCATCATAAAATGCTTGACATCCATAAATAGTGAGTGGAATAAAATTTAATCTGTGATATACAAAGACACTAACAATCGCAATAGTAACAACGGCAAGCAGACAGGCGCTGAAGCAGCGTAAGCAAGCATGCCAGAGTCGATCAATAAAATAATGCGGCTGTAGAATAGCGCTACTGTTGGCGGTGGGCTATGATGTTCGTTGCTTGTTCAGATGACCAATGTCATACTGTCATTCGGTTAACGGTTTTTCGAAGAAAAAAAATATATATGTGACATATATAATTTGTCAATTTTCCTCAGTTATTGTAGGCTAATTTTTTGAATATGCAATTTTGAATTTAATACGTAAACAAATAAAAATAAATAGATAGGAATTTTTAAATAATTGAATTGCAACCGACAACTATGCTATACTGTAGTTTTGCAAATACTACGGTACCATTTTTCGAAAGTATCAAGTTCCATTCAAAGTATACATTAAAAATTGCTATACAATTGTTAACTTATTGTACTAGTACTGGCTATTTGCCAGTACTGCCAGTATTTAGTAGTACACAAGGAAAGCAGTTCAGTTTAATAATTTAATTGGTTTAATACTTATTGGAATTTTCTTGATAACTCATAGATATTTAATAATATGCATCAAATTTTCTAAAAGAATAGATATCATTTTTATATTATTTCACTACATTGATTTACATCGACTGTTTCGATTCCCATACATGCATCGAGCGTGATGACTTAATGGCTACAGCTGTCATTGTCGCATTCGGAAGGTCGGGGGTTCAATCCCCGCGGCCAGTCACTTTGTCTAGATTTTCGTGGTTTTCCTAGTAGTTAAGGCAAGTGTTGGAGTAGACTATTTTAACAAGTTAAGCAGAAATAACAGAAATGTAAAGAAACCCCAAAAAGCTTCAGGCCACATTAGGATAAGCGTAATGGGTAAAAACAAAAATTTTATATATACTCTTTGGATTTATTCATTTACTTTATTTATTCATGATACTATTACGAATATATATTGAAAACAAAAATATAGATTAACTATCTTATAGATGCCAAATTTTCTTAATTTAACATTCTTTCGCATTCATTATTCATAATTTTTTCATTTTAGAAGATAGGGTCAACCGGGGTAAGAGTGACACATAGGGTAAAATGTGACATCTTGAATTTTTCATTGAAAATCTTGATATTTTGCATATTTCGTTTTGCAGACGTGTTAAGTGACTGATAGTGTAAGTTGTAATATTGATGATGTCATTCGAATTGTCATAGTTACCCTAAAGTGTCACTCTTACCCCAGTTTACGATAAGTATTCTTATAAATTTGGGAAAAATTCAGTGAAATTTCCGTAATGTGTTTCTTAATGTTCTAAATGTTTTGCATAATATAGAAAATGTTTTTAGATTGTTAGGGTGAAGTGAGGTAAAAGCAAACAAAATGGGACAAAAACGAACTGACTTTAAAGACATCTGAAATTAGTTTTATAAACTTATTACTTCACCAATTATACATATATCTGAAATACTTGACATGTTCATCTGAATTGTAATGCAATAGGAACTATTTTACTGACAAATTGTCATTAAATGAATTAAGATGTTTGTTTTCACCCCACTGTTCGTTTTTCCTCCCTTTATTCTATACCAAAAGTTAGTTTTTCTTCAATAAGCTGCATAATATACTGATGAATAAATATTCGATTTATTTTCGACTGAATATTCAGTTAATAATCTTTTTCTGAAAAATGTAAATGAATCATTGAAAAAGTAATCATTCTTTTTGAAAATATTAAACTTTATTCTCAATAACAAGTAAAACTATATTTCATTAATTTTTTTTTTTTTTTTTTTTTTAACAACATTGTACTAAACTCCGAATTCATTTCCAAATCTGTTTCATGAAAGGTTTTCTTTCATTATAATAAAAACGATGGGTATCTATGATGTCTCAAATGTTGTTCTATTTGCTAGAACAAAAATTTCTCAAATATCTCAGATTTGTTTTATTAAGATTTAAGTAATTTTTTTTCTGGGTGATTGCTTTCAGGTACAAACCCATTATGATCCCCTATTATACAATACCTATTTCTTTCATCTACTTTTAACTCTTTGCAAATCGTAGCTTGTCTTTCATATTTACTCCGGCATTTTGTCTTAACGCCCAGGAAACCTATGCATGATCGTGATTCGACGAAGAATAGAGAGCACGACAAAATAGCGTGATCGGCCACAGGAATTGAGCCCCCGACCTACCGAATGCAAAGTTGGCAGTCATTGCCATGTAGCTAACACGCTCGGTAATATTCGTAATATTCGGAACTTATAAAATACTTGGCGCTTTATATCATAAGTAGCATGTGATTTCGTTTCTGTAAAATATAAAATTAACTATTTGTTCACTATTAGAATATTTTGTTAGCTTTGGTCAATAACGGTTTTCCATGTTGTGGTTTTATGGCTTTTATATGGTGGTGGTTTTATAGTTATGTAGTCACATCGAATTGTCTTACCTTCATTCCAAACCTGGCAGCGAGTGACATCAGGAATCTGATGGACTTGATTCGAGCTACTGGTACGAAGGTCTCCGAGAAGTGTATTTCAGGTTGTTGATTGAACCCTTGAGCTACTAATCATGCCTTTAGTTTTTCGATCGAACCATCTGGACGAAACTTGTTTCGTAGAACCATTCGAAAACCAATGATTTTCTCGTTTTGCGGTCGGTCAACTAATCTCCAAGTGTTGTTCTGGAGTAACGACTTTGTTTCAGAGATCATGGCTAGCCACTCTTGAGCTTCAGGACTTGGCATTGCTTGCCATGCAGAAGTTCATCGGAACTTCTGAAACGAATACCTCTTCAGTGATTGTGGCGCGTTCACCCGTTTTGGGCTGGTTTTCTTCCCTGCTCCGAAGGTTGTAACGGTGGACACCGATCGCTTTTTCGATGTTCGCGTTGTGGATGTCGACGATCGTCTGGTCCAGGCTGTCTTTAAAGCTTTCGTTGTCATCCGAGGTATCGACTGTTTCATTAGTTGATTTCCAGATCTATTTTCTCGGATGTCTTGTTCTGCAGTCGTTCCATGACCTTCACGTCACGGCTAATTATCACTTTTCTTTTGCCAGGAATCCAGATTCGATATCCCTTGGATTCAGATGCGTACCCAAGAAATACTTCGTCATGACCACGTTGTTCGAGTTTGCCTTTGCCTGGTTCTCTGATAAGACATATAACGGGACTGCCAAATATTTTCAGGTGTGAAGCATCCGGAGGATTTCCTGTCCATGCTTCAAAAGGCGTGATACCATGGAGGCTCTTTGACGGTAGTCGATTCCGAAGATAATTCGCCGTGTTGATGAGTTCAGACCGCAGAAATTCTGGCAGATTCGCTTCAAGCTTCAGACATCTGGCTGTATCGACGAGGGTTCGATTCTTCCTCTTCGCTACGCCATTTTGCTCCGGGTTGTACGGTACCGTGAGTCTTCTATTGATGCCCTTGCTTTTCAGGTACTTCTCGAGTTCTAGGTTGATGTTTTCGCGACCATTGTCGGACTGCAAATACTTGACTCGTTTTCCAGTCTGGTTCTCGACTAAGGCGATGAACTCCATCGTGATCTTCAGTACGTCTGCCTTTGATTTCAGGAACCAAACTTCACATCATCTAGAGGAATCATCAATGAAGGTAATGAAGTATCTTGATTCTCCTAGTGATGTCGTCGAGTGTGGTCCCCAGACGTCAGTGTGGATGATCTCGAGAAGTTCGGTCTTTCTGACCGATTTCTGTGGAAACGGTGTTCTGCACATTTTGCCTTTGACGCAGATCTCGCATTTCAGTTGCGTTGATGACGGTTGTAGACGAATCTCGGTCACACGTTTGTTGTGCACAGCGTCAGACACGTCACGAGCGTTTGCGTGTCTAAGACATCTGTGCAAGTCTTTGAGGGTTGTAATTTTCGTTTTCTGTACTGTGGTCAGAACTTTCTCGGTGCGTTCTTTCACGTAGTAAAGGTCGCCGACCCTGTCAGCTTGCAATTTCACTTGGTCATCACAAAACTTCACCTGACCTTGAACAATGTTGGCGTCACCTTAGCTGAAAATGACTTTGAATCCACAGTCAGTGATGTAAATATGTAAAAATGTAATTTTAAAAACCATTGGTTTCCACTTTTTTGTCTAATTCGTTGTTAAGTTCATTTGTCAAGTTTCGGATCAAACGCTTTTCATAACCAACACGAAGTATTTGGTATAGTTTGAAATGTAACACCCTATATAAATGTTATATATGACGTTACATATATTTTTTTTGTTACAAGGGTAGGAAAATGCACTTAACGCACCCCTCGGTAACAGAAAGTTTTGTGGTACGCTTTCTTTGATGGAAGAGAAGCACGCTTTACCCGGGTCCACGTTGACCCACACAGCCTGCTCAAGTTATGTAACTCCATGTTATGTAACCCCATCGTTATAACTTTCTAGATGGTGGCAAACCACTGCTCCGCAGAGTCCTAACCCAATTGGAGGACAAGCCACTCGATTGAGACTAAGCACTATCGAATAGCCCCGGCTTGGAGGTTCGATATCCTCTTCCCTGCGTACCACTATTCACCGTGGTTGACGTTTAACACCGGCCGGAGCCGAAGTCTAGATACTTCGGACGATGTACGTCACCCGTGGCTTTCTGTTATTCTGCCGTTTTGGCCACGCAATAAGGCAGAGGAATAAGCCGAGTGTATCATATACTCATTCGAATTTCGACTCTTAGTACCTGTGTTAATTAGGGCAAGCGCTTGAAGTCTACACTGAAGACACTACAACGCATTGATCACCTTACGGATCCCAACATGTCATTGTCCTCTATATTACCTCGCTTTGACACCCAGAAGGGCATTTCAGCAAGGAAACGGACCGAGTGTGTCCTAACCCCCAGGGATGCATGGCCATCCGAATGCACGTATTTTCCATGAACGTTCAACAGGAAGCATGCAACCTGCGATATCTTTCCATTTAGTATACGCCAGAGTCCGACGTCCGTACGTATTCGAGCCAGCAAAATTCGAGGTAGGAAGATATCTTGGTCGGAAATATAGCACATAACCATCACAACACCGGCGCAGACACGGGCTGTAGTCCACTAGAGCCGCTCCCTTCAAGCTACTCCAACCCATTAGTTGTATCTAGAGATACATTACAGCACGTTTGTTATACATTCTCAGCACAACGACGAAACCTGTCCAGCTGAAGTTGGAACCGGAATCGCGTCATGTTTGAACGCTAATCAGTTAATTCAAGTTTGTTCGAAACGGTAGAACATTAACTCAACCGATTGTCAGCGTCAAGTCAGTGAGCAGGAGGCTACTAGAAGAAATATTTAGTTCGAATTGGTTAGCAACGTTCCAGGTTCGCTTGCCTTTCCTTCTCAATTTGCTCTAGGCATTTCAAGCGCAGCACATGCAAACCTTTGGAATAAAGGAAAGCATTCCTTTGAGACGAGTAGGCGCAGAGGTAGTGGCCACATGTGACCAATTGCTTCCAGTTCGATCGCCAGTTCTCGTCTCGTGGTACTGCGTCTTGGGCAACCGTAGATAATGTGTTCGAGATTCTCGACATCTTTGCATCGGCAGAGGTTGTCGAAAACGAGAGAGAAAGAACAGAGTTTCTCACAGATGTTTCCATGTCCACTCATAAGTTGATAAGCGTAGTGGTCGGACTTGAGCCACTTCGCTCGCAGTCGTTCTCTTACGTTGGGAAGAAATTCCCTTGTAATCCTACCTTTGTCAAAAGCCACCCATCTATTCTGCCATATTTCTACAGCGGAACTTCAAATATTGGCTTTGACTATTCTACGTTCAACATCATCAGCAGGATTATATGAGTAAGCACCAAATTAAAAAGGTTTGTCCATTTTCAAACTTCGCGTGCAAACGTGAAGGTTGAGGGTTGAAGGGTGACTTGAGTTATCCGGTTTTGTTCAAAACACGCCACACTACCCAAGCTGTTTGTATCGACCAAGTGTCAAATCACATTATCTTCACTATAAAAAGAACAAAGACGGTTTCATAAAAATATGTAATCTCCTGTACGAATGTTTGTAATGTATAATTGAATACTAATTCTGTTCATCAACCGTGAATCATGAAGTCAATATACTTATATGTCTTATTATACTCACAAGAATTGTCGGAAAGATGCTTTACAATTGAAAAATGTTATTGTCCTTTAAATTTCATGTCGTTGTCATTTTTCATGTTATATCTGTATTTTATCAACGTATATAGAAACTTATCAAAAATATTATTAGCAATAAGAGAAATAATTGTTAGATGAAGATATACAATAAGTATTCGGATTATGAGAGATTGAGAAAGATTCCACCCAACTTGCCGAACCCCGACTCGCGATCCAGTGAAAACCTCGAACAGAATGATGTTGAGCAGATGAGCGTTGGGTTCAACCTGTCGAATTGCTGCCACTGGCCACAGCTCCAGAATAAGCAGAAAAAGAACACCTTCATTCATTTCAAGTCGAGTTAATTCGATTTGAACATCCCGGCGTTGATCTATGTTTTACATTAATTCTATCATATTTATCAAGAAACGGATGTTCCGGTCAATTGACTCGATTATTCAGTAGTTAAAAAAAAATGAAAAAAGTTAATTGCTACTCAATGTTGCAAAACTGTTGATTATTCGTAATCACCATTCACTTGTAATTAATGTTTTATTATTTATCACAAATCATTGATTATATGAAACACGAACAGAATGTCACGTATATTTTGTAAACGTGACACATAATAATAGTAAATAAAGTCACTTGTCTGCTGGGATGACGTACCAACTTTGCAGTGTCACATGTTCCACCTGTCACTTGGCCAACTCAGTTACTGTATTCCTTAGGTAAATTCAATTGAACCTGATTGTTATTTTTAATCGATGCACATGAACAATTAGTGTGTTCTTCTGCATCGATTAAAAACAACAAGCAGGTTTGAATGAATTTATCCAAGGCATACAGTAACTCAGTTGGCCAAGTGACAGGTAAATCAAGGGACTCTACAAAGGTGGTACGTCATTTAACCAGACAAGTGACTTCAGTTCATGTTATTATGTTTCATATTATTATTGTTAAATTGTTTTTTTATCGTATAACAAAAGCTCTTAATTGTTTAACTGAAGTGACACATGTTGCAATTTTTTTTTATATTTTTATTACAATAATAATTAAATACAAAAAAATTAGTACACATTTAGAGCTTTCTCTTGTTTCGCTCGTTCAACAAGTCAAACCATGTTGGAGCAGCGTACGTTACTATGGGTATAAATAAAGAATAATAAATAAACAATCCTTTGCTTTTGCTATTTTTCCCAGCGAGTTGAAAAGTTCTTTCGTTTAATTTTCAAGCTTAGTAACATGAGTGCTCATGCCGGCCAACTTTTCATCTCTCAGATAACGGATAGATCGTACGAGTCTCAAGCTTTGACCGTCCAGACGTATCATGGGTGGTCTAGTGTGAGGTCTCACTCCCGCCGGATATTTGAAATAAATCATTTCCAACTTTTTGGCCGAGACTTTGAGCTTTTGCTCCAAGCATCAAGTCTCTATCGCCTCGACGACTATGCGTCCTTGAGTTTCGATTTGTAGTCTAGAGTTGCCTGCTATGACGACGATCAATGTGTGTTAGCAATCCATCCAGCTCCGAAGTCCCAGAATCGAACCTTGAGGACATCCACGTTCAGTTTGCATTTCCACGTCTGCGTACTGGTCCTTCATGCGGATTTCCCGTTCAATGAAATAGCTTACTGAAACACGAAATATGTTATCCGGGCAACCTTGTTCCTTAAGACACTGTAGTATTGATGGGATCCAAAGGTTATTGAAAGCCCCGGAAATGTCAAATGCAAACCCCAATACGTATTTGCTGGACCCACTTTTCGGTTCGATGATCTCCCTGAGTTTGCAGGGAGATCGTTTTGTATTACATTGTGAAAAACTTTCACACAGCAACTGCAGCTACTGTGTTTGCGTATCTGCACTAAATGAATTTCGTTCATTATTATGTAATAAAATGATACCTATCATGTTGACTATCAAAAATTTTCGCTGTCCGTTAAATTATATTCAATTGTTAATTCTGATATCGTATGACATATGATTTTTGGAAATCAATAGACAGCAGAAATTTCCTGCAATTTGCAAACGCGTGACTAAATTAGTCAATTATAATTGCCAAATTTTATAAACAATGATGAATTGAAGACATATTTTCAAGACAACGCCTGAAGAATTTCAGACTTCAATCATCAAATTAATGTTTCCGGATTCATAATAACATGTATACTATCTATATAATACCTATAGATAGTAACTTGAATGTTATTTCATCTGAAACAAACATTTTAACAGCTAGAAAATAATACTATTACGAATACTGTTCATAAATTTTCATGAACCCCAAAAAAAATTCTAATATTTATGATAAATTGATTAGAAATTTCTATGTTTTTGCAGGGGCAGAAGATGTGTTCAGGTTCACTGGCAACGAGACACACACCGACTATTTTCGACTGATGCTTCGTGACGGCAATTACCTTCTTGTCGGTGGAAGGTAAGTGTATGAAAAATCCACAATCTAATTCTTGAAACAATTTATCGTAAAATTTGCACAATTGACGAAATAATCATTGAATTATCCATACGTTTTGACAAAAAAACAACTAAAATGTTTCTGTATCGATTTTAAAATTTTATTTTCACTATACCATTTAAATTTAGCTTTTTTAATGTTCTAGACGATCAATTTCTGAGTACGTGTTGTATCGTGTCGATGACCTATTATTAGTTTTTCATATATTTCTGACAGTGATATATTTTCTCAAAGAAGTGGTTTAAATATATTAATATGGAACCTCTTTATCACCGACAAGCTTAAGATTCTGCTTTGCTACCGCTTATCGTCTCTTAATGCACATTCTTCTACTTAAAATAGTTCAACAATTTTTTTACTTTAATTTGATAACGATTACTTTACTTATGTATAACAACTACATTAAAGAATCTTCTACACATTAAAATATATTTTGTTACACTTCTTTCTATCCTATTACGATTAGCGCCAACACTTTCAATTAGAGTTCGTTGGAAAACCTAAATTTTTGACAAACGCTTGACAATGTGTACCAATTGTGACATTGTGTTCATTGTCATTTTATCTAATGCAATTAATGTTTTATGCAATAATGTTAATTTAATATGAGTTACCATATCATAAATAAAACATGATTGTTCAAAACATATAGAACAACCATATTCAGATGTTATTAGTTATGTATCTGTACTTTTATGGTCGACCCTGAAACGTAATTTGGACGAGCGTTCAACACTCTGAGCACTATAACTTGAGTAACTTATAAGGAATTTAGAGTCATCCGAGGGTATAATTTTTCTGTAGATTTCACGTGAGTTCAAAAAAGTTAGATCTTGCCAATTCAATAGAGAATTCAAGCAACTGATTCAGTAAAAAATTGTGTTCTATGAATCTATGGAACAGTTGATATCTGTGCCATGTATTGATAAAATTGGCTTTTCTATTACAATTAAGTTTATTTAATCGAAGTTAAAGCCAAAGATAAATTTTATATATCGAATATACGTCCTTCGATGTAATAATGTTAGATACGTATTCTAACGTAAGTATTCTAATACGTAAGTAGAATTTCGATTTAGTCAAATTTTTGTATCTATCTTTTGTTTGTTTAATGTTCTGTTTTATCAATCATCTGTGAACTGTCGAAGAGTCAATATATCTAATTTTGTTGTTCTCTTCTGCGTGTCTATGTCTCGTTATTTTACAATAATTTATAGACCTAGAAAAAAATTTGGAATTTTGGAGCTTAGAGGATTTCAATTTCCTGTTTTGATTCAAGATAGTTTCCATATTGTCTTAGAGGTTTACGATGTTTTGGGGTCTAAGTGTCAAAAATATATTTCCTCAACGGGATATTTGAACAATCACGAGATCTGGAGGATTCACATGAGAGCAATTTGATTAAAAATGATACTTGAGGATACGCGGACCGTTCACTCAATCTACCAGCACTGGCGGCAGCAAACACAACTTGGCTGCGCATAAATATCGCCGGTCGCGTTACAGTTTGAACAAAATTTATTGTGAATGGATGTGAAACTTTCCTAAATCTTTCGGATGCCCTACGTTTTGAATCTTCGGATAAATCGCTTCTCCGTCGAAAAAATCACTGACAAGGGCTACAAAATTATTTTCGACAGGAAGTAGGCTAGAACTATCGACGCAGGTGGAAACGTGGTGATGACGGCTCAAACGTTACGTTAGAGGACTCTATTCTAGATCTGTTAAATCTGCTAAAAATAGTGAGAAAATTCAATTTCAAGAATGATACGTTCGTCTGGAGCATTCGAAGGAGCAGTCTCTTCGTGAAGTATAATTAAAGTGGGTACTATCAACGGTGTGAAAACCAAGAATTCACAGTCAAAGCTGAAGTGCAACATATGCCTCAAGAAGAAGATAACGCGGAAACCATTCCCGTCAACAGCAACCAGAACGTCCAACCCTGGTAAAATCATTCAGTCAGATGTCTGATGCAAATTATCTCCAGAAGTGGCAAGAGCAGATAGTTCGCAGTTTTTATCGACGATTGCTCTTGCTGATGTGAGGTGAAGTTCTTGAGGTCTTTGATAAGTTTAAGAAAGTGAAGAGTTTGCTTGAGGTTCAGTATGGCGAGAAAATAAAGTACAGTGAGTACGTAGACAAGGAGTTTGATAATTTCCTTAGAAATCAGAGCATCAGACGGCGCATGACTGTGACTCATACGCTACCACAAACCAAAATCGCTTTGGTGATGTAGCTGATGAAAGCTACATCGTGTCTTCTGATACAGTTTAGACTACAATATTCGTTCTGTCCAGAAGCTGTAAACAAGGCAAACTACGTTCAGAACCAATGTCCGAATAAGAAGCTGGATAGGGAAACACCATACGAAATCTAGCAAGGTCAAGTCCTGAAGGTAAGCTTATTCTAACCGTTCCGCACATAAGTTCGTGTCCTAGACCTCGTTTAGAAAAAAAGCTGTGACTACGATCGAAGGCCGAAATATTCATCGGCTACAGTGAAGAATTAAAAAGGTACAGAGTCTACATTCCAAATAAAAGAAAGATCTGCATATCTAGAGACGTGACATTTTTAAATGAAATGGCAAATCAGCAAAGTTGCGACCATAGTGATTTTCAGATGAAAGATTACGAGGGAGAATTAATGGGCACAGACTAATCGGGTGCAAGTTGAAATTTCTTTGGTCCGAAGTATGGTTTGTGCTACTGAGAATTTTCCTGCTGGAGAAGTGGTCAAGATCGCTCCTGCAGAAGAGGGGTTCAATCCATCCTGTCAAGCACCAGTCAGATCACGAACAAAAAGAGAATTTAGACGAAGATTTTCTCGACGTAAACGACTCGGATGTTCTTTTCGAGATAGAACCTGCAGTTTTCGTGCTAATTTGTGGCGATGTTGAGATTCACGAGACGTAGCCCAGGAAAAGTAAAGATACCGAGGTGAAGATAACCGAAGCTCTATGAAGCAAAGAATCTATAGAGTAGATGCGAGTCATGGCTGACGAGGTTTGTTTCATCCTGAAGAACAAGACCTGGGAACTGATAAACCGTCTTGAAGATCAGAATATTATCGTAAGCCGTTTTGTCTTACAAAACCAGTATGAAACCGATGGTGCACTGGCTAAAAGAAAGGCCTGGATCATCATCAGGGGTCTCTAAGAGGCAAAGCATGATATTCCATGAAACCTACGCTCCCGTTGCAAGACTGATTACTGTTCGTCTCGCACTAGCTGTGGCAGCCAAGTAAGAAATGTCAATCAAACAGTTAATGTAGCTACTGCATGCCTAAACGGTAAACTCGAGGAGAAGGTTTTCATATAAGGACTCATCAAAGGTTGCAGCTCACAAGTAGAAACCGATGCGAGAAAGATGCTGTAGCTGCTGGAATCAAGTGACATGGTATGTCTCTTGACGTAAGATAGGCTGGTCAATCAAATTAAATGACGTTTCGCGGCATGGATGCGTGTCTCAGGGAGTAAGGTTTTGATTACACTCTTATTGTTATTAATGTGGATAATAATCTGCTCATGTCACAAAACCCAGTCAAAACAGTTCGTCATATAAAAAATTTAGCGAAACACTTCGTGGTCGAGGACATCGGCGACTATACTCTGCACAACAATTAAAGAGTACTTCTAACATTTTTTTACTTTTTTCGAATAACCATAATTCGACAAATTTAATAGAAATGGTGTGTAAATAAAACATTCGAACAAATTCGAGTTCAAAATTTCACGTATAGAAAGAATTTTATACTTTTAATATAAATTTTTTAGAAATTTAGAAAAAGTTGATAAATATTAGGGCGCTTACTAATTGTTGTGCTAAGTGTATAATAATGAATGCACCTTATCAACGGTGATGTCAAAAATATGTACCAGATATAACATTACCCAGGCAAAAACAGCCAACATTTGGACGACTTTACAATTGTTCCAACGTTGGGTCAACGTCGATGAACGTCGTTGGGAGACTACGTTGAACTAACGTCGGATTGTTTGTATATACAAGGTTGGATCAACGTTGGTGAGTTTACGTTGGCAGCCAGTGTTGGGATAACGTAGAACCAACGTCGGATCAGATTTGTATACAAGGTCAGATTAATGCTGGCGAGTTAACGTTGGCAGTCAGTTATTAGCAATGTTGAGCTAACGTAGAACCAACGTCTGTAGACTGCGTGAGGAGTTAACGTAGAACCAACTTTGGTCCTACCAACATTAACTTAAAATTCTTTTCTAACGGTGTAATAAATTATTTAAGACAATGTAGAAGTTACATTTCTGTAAAACGGAATTTATGTTTTTATAAATTTTAATAGAAAATAAAAGCAAATATTATGTTGACACATAAATATTTATTTCATTAATTTAAATTTCAAAGTATTGTTATAAGGTGATAACTTATTTCAAAATTCATTACATTAAATCAATGTTCAAATAAAATTAATAAATTTTATAAATTCAAAAAATATAGATTTTTATAAATATGAATAAAAATAATACAATTACATTATCATAGAAGTATAAAATATTTAAATATATTCATTATTATGTTATTCTAAACTAACTTAAATTAGTCGATAAGTGTGTGGTTCATTTTG
>JAAMPD010002577.1:0-14127 GCA_025266255.1 Trissolcus basalis
AATAGTAAACATTTTTACTGACATAAATTCAAAACGGTTAACGGTCCAAACAACGGTCATGATTAATAAACGACGTTGTCACGCTCAATTCTCTACGCAACCCGGTTGCTAGCCCCCAGTTTTTTTTTTTTTTTTCATTTTTTACCTTATCCAAGAAATTTTTCCTTGTATAAATTTGTATTTAGTTTTTACAATTGAGAATTGAAAAGTAAAAAAAAAACATCACGTATAGTCATTCACTGATCAAGAAAATGTTTTCCTGGTGGAAATTAACAGTTAAGAATCTTGAATAATTATAACAACAATTTTAAAATGACAAAAGAAGTAAATATGAGATTAAATATTATTTGAGATGTAAACCATCTTGATACATTTATAAGAATGATAAACTTTGTTTGGTAAATATTGTTGTATCGTAAATCTGTAATTAATATTCAAGAAAAATTGTATCGATGAAACATTTTGTTTTACAACAGGAAACAATGTAATTTTTGACAGATTTTTTTTTATCAAAAATACATTTGAAAAAAATCTGCAGATTAATTTGTTTAACAATTTGATTTTTTTTTATCATAAGTGAGTATCAATCGAGTGTGCAGTGCAATCACAGAGTACAATTTTTTCACAAGCCCAGATTGCAGTAGCGGAGAGATAAAACAAGAATTGATACACAAAAGACACACAAAATAATCGATATCAAAAATAAGGAATTTTGTAGGTACGTCAAATTTGACTAGTTCAAATATTTCGCAATTTTCCCCAAAAAATTCTTTACTTTGATGATAAAACTAGTACTGAAAATACGAAATTCATCAAACTTATACAAAAATAATGTACAGCTTTGTTAATCTTCAAAAATTTTGTTGTTAATTTTATTTTTTTTTTTGTTTATCACTTCACAATTTTATTAATTTTTTTTATCAGGTACTTGAATTTATATTTTATTCGGATTGGAATGTTCAACACAACATTGAAAGCTAACATTGTAGGTGCACTCGTTTATGAGTGACGTTAGTATATGAGGTATATAATATCTCAATCAGTTCAAGATAATACAAATTACGTCAAATAGAATGTAATTCATTTGTCGAACATGAATTCTCATTTTTGATTTTTTTTTGTCACTTTTATGATAAATCAAATCATTGAAACGTTAATTTATGAAAGTGACATTTTTAAAAATTGGAAATCAAACGTTTTTATTTTTGCAGTGATTAAAAACTGTGAAAGTTTATGAAAAAAAGTGGAATCAAAAAAATTAATTACAGTTCATAGTCGATTTAGTGATAAAGACACAAAAAATGAAAATTTAATTTTGATTATTCGAGCATAAGCCAGGCGCGACTGGATAAGTATTAAATTACCTCTTTAACATTGTCTTAGATTAAGTTTTTAATTTGTTTTATTGATTTTTGATAAGATTATTTATGGCAGGAGCTTATACAAACCATTTTATTATGCAAATAATAAATTTGAACAAATTCGAAATTTCGGTTTATAATCGGCCAATGATAAATATTTCGCCCAATCTTTGATAATCGATCAAACATCATTTATCTATGGAACAAAATTATTTTAAGATACGTGATTTTATATTTTTAATACAATTTAGATATAAAATTTTTTTTTACATCTGTTTAGTCTACTTGACTGTGCACAAATTTATCTCTTCACCCCCTTCTGAACTTATTTGTAATAGATAAAACAAATAATTTGAACAAACTTTTTTATATACCGATACTTTGTTCCAAAAGAAATGATAACCATATCTTCTTAGATGTCCTTAAAAAAGGAAAGTAATATTTTGTTATCGGGTTTTATAATTAAAAATTGAAAAAGTAGAATTATTTAACTTTTTAAAATTTTCAGTCTAATTATTCAAAACTTTTGAATTTTTTTTTCTAACGTTTCAAATTACTTCAAATATACAAAAAAAACTTTCAAAATTTTAATTTTAATAGTAACTCGGAAAACCCAGTTTGAATTTTGTGTTTTGAATACTTTAGAAAATAATGAAAATGAAGAATTTGACATTGATGAATTGTTTGTTTCTTGAAATTGTAATCTTGTATAATCCACTCCAATTGAGTTCCACTCAAATTTGACAATCAATTCAATCGTTCAATCGAACGTCACAAATGTCCACAAAAAACCTTAGTTGCGTAAGACCGGAAGTAACTATATAAAAATAACTGTGTCAATATAAGTAAATCCCATTGTATTACATTGTTACATTGTAATACTATATCAGATCAATTGTCAAAAAAAACGTCTGATAAAAATTAAACAGGTTTTACTTAACTTTTATAAACAAATACAGAAAATTATAAATAAAAAACTATTAACTTCCTGAAATTTCATTGTATTACTTCATAAATTTTGTATTGAAAAAAAATTTTTTTCATCAATGACAAAAAAATGAATCAATTGTTTTCTGTTGTAATA
Organism: Trissolcus basalis; assembly: GCA_025266255.1. Classification (NCBI taxonomy): domain Eukaryota; kingdom Metazoa; phylum Arthropoda; class Insecta; order Hymenoptera; family Scelionidae; genus Trissolcus; species Trissolcus basalis. The sequence goes on from JAAMPD010002577.1 coordinate 2,446, forward strand.
AAAAATTGAAACGATAAAAATGAGTATTAAAATTTGAATGAGCATATTGAATATAATAAAAATGACTTACATGTATTCAGAAGTAAATTTCACAAGTAACTATAAACATTAGAACTGAACGGCGCAAGGGTCGCGGAATAACTAAAAAGGCTACAATATCACAGCGAGTCTTAAGTCGACGACAATGCAACACCTGTTCATCTGACGCCTTATTGCTAACGAAAGCAAACGTTATCGAAACAAAGTTTTAACAGAACTGAAATATCGTAATCTACTTACAATAACACAAGCTCATATCTACAACTTAATAACACTGTATTTAAATTGCTCTTTTCATTCATAGAAATTTCTGTCTATCCGATAAATATCTACAGATATGATTGTTACCGAAATTTTCGTCATTTTCAACTTTTTGTCCACATGTGTACAAAAATTAAATTGATAACAATGAATGATGGTAAAATTAAAAAGAGACAAGAAAAAATCAACTGGTTCATTTAAAGTATGTTTAACTAAATTTATTACTATACTTATACATCTGAGTAATAATAATGGTAGGAATGAAAAAATATCATTAATAAACTGGGTTGAATGTTTACAAACCGTTGCAATTCTTGTATGCAATTTATTATGTTCAACGATCTATTAAAAAATTATGTTAATGAATTCGCATAGTGTGTCATCGTTATTTGTGATTCTATTACAACTGTGATAATATAATCGTTTTAACCGATAGAAATGAACATATTTTTTGTTCAAAATCAGAAATCATACGACGATTTTATCGTCTATTCAAACGTTAAAACCCAAGTTTCAACCTCGGTGGAATTAAAGTCATTAACTGATATAGTACAATAATAATTTAACCATTTTTCGGGTTATCATAGGAGCTTGGATTCGTAGCACAGCCAGGACAAGTATGTAGAGATTCGTGGATGAAAATTTCACAATCTACGCAAAAAGTCTGGGTACATTTATCACAGACGTACACCTAGAAACAAAAGTAAAAATGATGAATTCAAATAACTGTGATGAAACAATCAACATAAATTTTAGGATTTCAAGTTACCTTTTTTTCATCAAAACGCTTTTGACAACTAAAACAAGACGACGCAGAGGCATCTTCTATGGACACCTCTCTAAAGTGTTCGATGGGAAACAAAAAGTGATATGACCGGGCTAGATGTGGAGCAGAAACAAGCGTGAGACCACATACTCGACATTCGACAGGAAGTTCACAATGTTTACTACAACATTGAGGGCACAAGTACCCTGTGTTCGTAAGTGTAATTGACTCATCCAAACTATCAGCATGACTGCAACATCAAAATTTATTACTCTCAAATTGTTTATTAACGTCAATTTAGACACACATTTTTTGAAAGAAAATAAACAAAAATGTTTTATAAATATTTCATAAAATAATGTTATCATTGTTCTTTCAATGTATTTGATACAATAAATGATACAATTTTTATTAAAATAAATAAATGTAAAGGAAAAATGTCAACTATCGTATTCTTTATGAGAAATAATCTAGAGTATTTAAATTGAATTTTTATTTCGAATAAATTACCACATGCAAACAGCGATTGTCGTATCACAAGCTGGGGAATGTAAAGATTGATGAGGGAAGCCCATTTTCACCAGAGCTGAATCTAATCTTGTGGCAGCTGCTGGTGGATCTATATGTGCATTCAAAGTTTCTTTGTAGTGTTTGTCGTCAAGCACAACGCTGATTTCGCCACCGGTTGACGTTGCCAAGCGTTTGCACACGTGCAATTCGGCTGCTAGACCAATTACACTACATCTTACACCTTCAGTTTTTAAACTCTGAAAACATAAAACAATCGTTGAAATACAAAACAAATACATCAATCATTCGATTGATTTTAATTGATTCAATACAAAAATAGAAGTCGATGATTAAACGTGGAAATAACAGATATTTTCCTTGTCTTTTATTTTATGCCAAATTCTTATTTAATAGATTAATTGTTTGACGTAGGTATAGTCACAATTTAAAGGAGGATAAATTTTCTAATTCGTTAATGCTTATAACAAAAATGAAGAAAAAAAGAAAGCGAGACAGTTTTCATCATTAAAATTGAGTTGATTTAAACAAATTAATCACATACGAGTGTATGTCTATTTGTTACATTGTAGATATTAGAAAAAAAAATAATAAGATAATAAAGACTGACTATAGTATTTTGAAGAAATTGAAAAGTCATTACAATCTTTTATTTTCTATTCACTGTTTTAAAGATTATCTGTTTGTCTTGTTGGAAATTGGAGAGTTTTAAATTAATTTAATTAATTTTAAAGAACTTATAGTTTGAAGAATTTACTTGAATTGTTTCATTGATATCTCCAGGATCACATGTGGTCAAAGATCCTAAAATAATAAGAATTTCTCGGCTAGTATGAGATGGGAGATTTTTTAGAGACTTCAGTGCTAACTCCAAGGAATTTTGTAATGATGGCTCTCCAGTAAAGTTTGTGTTTTGTAAATTTTTAAGTTCCTAAAACAAAATAATAAAAGATTAAACACTGTCATCATTGGAATCATTTCTAAAACCAGAGATATTCTAAAAATGGTCACCTTAATATGCTTTTTTGCGTTTCCTGACAAGTCGCTAATTTTTTCAGCACGTTTGTTTTTTGTAACAATTATTCCGATCTGGCTAATTGGATTTTCATAGAAAAATTCTTCTATGAAGTCTTCCAATAACTGAAACAAACGTAACAATCAAGAACCTGTAAACATGATTGATTTGCAGAAAATGCACCTGTTATTTACTTTCAATGAACATAAAAATCGCGTGGGTTTCAAATCCTGATTTGTCATCGCTTCTGAACAGTCTAGTACGATATAGAAGTGTCTCATCATTCCTAATCTCGCACCTCCTTTCTTTTCCATCTGTCTTTTTCTTTTGGCTTTGAAAATGATGTCCGCGATGGACGATTCCACGAGACCTTGATCATCTTCTCGGATAGCCTCCCTAAAAACCAAATTCAATTAGTTTTCAATAAATGGAAATATCTAATATACAATTTCAATTTTATATAATAATAATAGTCTGATAAACTGAGGTATTTTGAAAGTAATAAGCAATAAAAAATTTAATTTAAGAAAAAAAATGGAATAAACAATGAACAAGTTTTGAAATTTTTTCTTACCAAGTCTTTTCGTAACCGGTCTCCCACCGGTATTCCTTTTCATTTTCTTCGTCTTCTGCCATGATTTTGTGTTATACTTTATAAATAATATGACACCCGCTTAGATTTTTAGTTTATAATTTTTTATTATTGTTTTTTCTTTGAATAATCTAATTTAATTAGAACCTAACCGCTCTCTATATATACTTCACTTGTAAAATATGGAGGTTATGTCGTTTGTTTAGTCTTCCCTCTTGCCATCTACTAAATGCGCGCCAAATTTCAAAATTACAAATAAAATTATCTCGAATATTTACAACATAAAAATTAATTTATTACAAAAAATGATTTCGAGTTTAATAAATAAATTTGTCAATCAACAAAATATAATTAAAGTTAAAAAATTCGATAAACAATATTTTGTCACGAAAAATTATTTGAAAAATATTCGATTTTAATTTAATTTCGAACAAACAAAAATCGACACTTTGTATTTGATTGTTATGTTGTTATTGATGAATAATGAAAATGTTTCAAAAAATTGAAGGCGGACAAAATTTGGCGCGAAAATATCGATTGGAGTTTCGGCGGTGATGGCACGGTGGCGCCACCGTCACTGGACGCGACAACTGTTTTCATTTTAATGGCGTGTGCGTTTGTCGGCAGTGGTTTTTCTGGATCAAGTGGACCGCATTAGGACGCCTTTTGCAGCGCGTAAGTTGAGCGCTAGTTCGCGCGACAGCCCATCAATTTGTTGACTTTTTGCCGAATGTGTTCTTAAAACAGGGGCACGTGAAACAGGAAGTGCGATCGGACTCATCACGAACTTTTGCGTCAGAGCCATCTTGCCGAGTGTCCGGCCCTCGCGGCGCGCTCAACATAACACGCCGACCAGCCCGCAATCGTCATTTTCTCGACCCGCTTTGTCTTGTCCTCAAGAAAGCGTTTTCTCCCTGACCGGATCTCCCCTTTTCTCCGTCCTTATCATTTTCGCTTTGCCTCTCGCTCACTCAGTTCACGTCTCTTTTTGCCTCCCCCGCGCGCGCCCGCCTTCTTCCCGGCAAGCGTCTTTTGTGTGCTGATTTTATTCTACTTGAACGAAATTTTGTCAGTTTCGAATGTTATTGGCCGACACCTGTGCCTACTTTGGTAACGTAACAATCCCGGTCGCAACCTTGCCAAATTTCTTGTGCCCCTGTCCAAGTTCAACTTTATAACCTCATTTTTTTGTTTATCTTCGACGCGCGCTCCGATCGCTCACACAAATTTCCTCACGTTCTCAAAGTTAAAGTTACATTATTGTTTCCATGTTGACACTAAAACCTTTGACAACGCGGAGACAATTCGTTTGAATGATCAAAAATTAGTTTAAACATTTTTCAACAGTTTCCTATATATTATAGGTTTGTATTATTTTTAGGGAGAGCAGCCTTAGGGTATACTTTAATTTTCTTTATTTTTCGCGATGGAAGGGGGCACAGGGCCTTCAACCATCAATTCTAATCCAGCTGCAATAAAAGGTAACAACATTTTCATGTACATTTTTTATTGTATTTTTGTTTCAATTATATTCATTGCTTTGTTTCATCCATAGCGGCACAAGAAAGTATGGGTAAACTAGACATTTTGATTTGCGGCCAGTGCCATGCAGTTTTTCATTTTGTTGAGGAGTTTCAAGAGCACCGAAGCAAGGAAGGTGCTTGTTCAAAAGTTTCTCAGTTTAGAGAAAGTGCAAACGTATGTATCTCAAGTTGCATTTAAACATTTTAAATATTGTAAATTTTTTTCATTTTTATTTATTCATTTTATCTTATCTTGATTATATTTTTTGATGACCATTTTTGTTTACAGAATGAACAAAAGGCACAGGTTTGGGCTTTTCTACTTTGGAAAGAATCACAAATGTTCTCAGATGAAGAAAAAGACACGGAAAATTCGTGGAAGATTTATCAGCAGTGGTGCAAAATGGACAGCAATATTCGCAAGTCTTGGATCGTTGCTGGAAAAACCATTCAGACGTTTACAAAAATTAGCACTGCCAAGATGACAGAAACGCCCCGTCAGATAACCACTGTTACTGGAGAAGGTACAGATTGAGTTTCAAATGTTTTCAATATTCATGGTTTTCTTTTTAAGTTGACATTGAGTTTATAATGGAAATTTTGAAATTCTAGGTGGAAAAACTATGATTGTACGTAAAGTCATTCGAAATGGTCAGCCGGAAGAAGCAGACAAAAGAGAAGGCAAGACAGACAAATCAAAAGACGGGGAGGATGGAATCAAAAGAGAGAAAATTAAATTCAAATTGAAACCATCCATTAAACCAAAGGTAAGAATTTTATTTATTTATTTAAATCTTTGTGTCAATTTTGTTCTCAGAATTATGAAAATACTTTACAATTCTCACATTTGTTCAGGTAAATAAGGAAAAAGCTGACGGTGAAGAATCAGAGGAGGAATTCACTGTGGAGAGGATTTTAGCAAAAAGGTATAATCCTAAAAAGCGATGTTCCGAATATCTTTTAAAGTGGGAAGGATTCGCACAGTATGTATCTTGCTACATAATTATTTAATTTATTAGTGTTTTTGGATTTATTTCTTTATATTATATTTACAGCGAATACAACACGTGGGAACCAGCAGAAGTCGTTGGTCAGTGTAAGGAACTACTTGACGAATTCGAGAAAAACCTTGCGAAACAGAAAGAAATGAAAGCGGCCGCTCAAGTGCAGCAACAAAACGCCATTAAAACTTCAACGCCGACAAGAGTCTACATGCAGAAAACAGTTGTCAAGGCTGATAATAGTGTTAAACCTGGTCCAAGTTCTGCTGCTCAAGCTGGGTACTTAATTTTTGTTAAAATATTATTTTTTTTAAATTAACTTAATATTTCTTACAAATTCAATTCTTTTCCTTAGACGACCAATGCGATCTAGCAAAACTAAAGCGATGGATCAAGTTAAACAATGGTGTGGATCTATGAAGGACGAAGAAAACGAACGTAAGTTGGATAAAGAATTATTTATCATTTCATCAGTGGAGATTAAATTAATGAGAAAATCCTCGATATAGTTTTAGGTAAAAGACGATTAGACTTATCTGACAGCGACTCAGACGCCATCGGTCCAAAGAGAAACAAATTTGACACAGCTAGTGACGAAGATTGGACCGCCGAGTCTGAGGAAGACAAGTTGGGAGGTCGCAGCGACGTGATTCAGCGAGCATTCAGTCACGCGACAATGCAGTCCAACGGTTCGAACAGAAAATTGCTGTCGAACGAGATAGTGACAACTCACGGAGTACAGAAAGTCAGTTCTACTCCGGTCTTGGTCGCAGATGCCAAAGGCGTTGTAAAGATGGATCCTAAACAGATGCCCAATTTAACATCAGGAGTATACGTTATGTCTCGAAAGGACGGCATCATCAAGCTCGACTCAACTCAACCAAATAAGATTTCGGTTAAGCAGTCGCAGATGTCGCCGAATGTACTCATGGTCCAGAACCGTGACGCTGGCACTGTAGTCAGGAAACAAGTTATCTCTGCCTCGCAAGCTAACTCTACTCCTATTAAAGTTATCTCCAAACCTGATGGCACTCAAGTTGTAACGCAAATGAAAGTCGTTCAGAAAAATTCCAACATGAAATCGCAACAGGTGATTATTCATTTTATAAATTGTAATTTTACTCTCTGGAATGAAAACATTTGTTATTTTGTTTATATATTATACTATTAGAGCATTTATGTTTCGCTTGTAAAGAATTGAGTAATTTTGAGCACATCATTATGCTTTGTTTTTTTTTTTTTTTTGTATCCGCGGGGCAATTTCAGTTGAGATACTGTTCACCTGAAGGTTGTTGTTGCAAGTAACATTGATCTGTTGACAGTTACTCATTCCAAAAAGCGAACCTGTTAAAATTCAGCCTAAACCTGATCCAAATCAAATACAGCAAATTCACGTGGTGACTGCGGTGCCGAGCTCGATAGCCCTCCAACCACGCATGGCGACTTCAACGATTCGACCGGCAGCTCGCGGAGACGGACGTCCATTGCTTCCTAGACCGGCCATTCGTGCGACAGGACAAACAAGCGTTTTGGGGGTCAGCTCTCCAGTACGTTCCCCTATTCGACCTGGCACTCCACGTCAGGTAAGCGTCTTCGTGTTCAGATACAATTTTATACATCTGTGGCAAATTGCAATAACCAGTTAAGAATATAAAAAAAATATTTAACTAGTTTTTACATTTCACCATCGGTATAATATAATCATAGGTACCGAAATCCCACTACTAATACCAGTACTGGAAATGATAATTTGCTGCATCAGTACTCATGTTGAAAAGAGAAAATTTTGGTTTGATTAATCTATTAGGATCGCGGATTTATTATTACATGTTTAAATTTGACAAATATTTTAGGCCACTCCTCAGGCACGTCAAGTGATTCAGAAACGGACATCAGCAGGTGGCGTGACCACGGTACAAGTATCAACAACAAGCCCGAGTACGATAAGCCAGTTGAAAACTAAAACGACGATAAGCACGCCATCGAAACCGATGCAAAAGATTGCCTCGCCAGCTACCGCGGCTCAGATCAAGGTGGTGCAAAAGACCCCGGCCGGTAAGCCCCAACAGTCACTCATATCGCCGCAACAAAAGTTGCTGATGGCCAAGCGCAAAGCGCAAGAGCAGGCGGGCATCATTAAAACGCCGAGTCGCGGCGGACTTTTGGCAGGTCAACGTTCAATGGTTGCGCGAGGTCGAGGAGGTCGAGCAGCAGATAGCATCATTGCCGCGCAGGTGAACAAGCCAAAGGAGAGTAAACTCGCGCAGGGAGATGGGCTACACATGGAATTCCACCAAGTGGGTTCGGACAGCAGCAGCGAAGAGGAACCAGAAATCCCGCCAGTAGAAACCGAGACGGTCGCGACTGTGCAACCAGAGAGCCCGCCCAGACCATTCACTCTGTGTCCGCTCACCGGAAGGATCATCGGGCCCGACGGAGAGCCTGTGGAACAAGCCGAACCCGAACCCGCTGCAACTGTGAGCGCTGTTCAAACCGTCTCCGGACAACAAATCCAGTCTGGTTTAACGGATTCCACTACAGCCACAACCACCGAACTCGTTTTACCAAATCTGGATGTGCTCACAGATAGCGGCGGAATTATGAGGGTTGAGATGAGTCCTGGTGGTACTACGGGAAGAATCGGTTTGTATTCAAATTCTAGTTCAGTTGATAACAATTGTGATTTACAAAAATCATTTTGTAATGAAATCTAATTTACTTGAATACAATGTGTACTTTATAAATTGAATAACATTTGCAAACTTTGAAACAATAACAGCTCACAAAATTTTGAAAACTTGAACAAAAAATAATCGGAACTCATAATACTGATTCGCTATAAACATAATTTGAATACGATTTTTCATTTAATTATTCATTAAATACAAAAAATAAGGTTACAGTATGAGTCAAAGTTTTGTGAAAATCTTATAATGAAATATTTGACTGAAAATTTTTATTCAGTCTTTTTTTTTTTTTTTTTTTTTTGTACAGCACTCTTTTATCTCAGAGAAATAAGTTCGATGTAAAAACAAATTAATGTCGTTCGTTAGATGTTGCCTGTCAACGGAGCAAACAAACATGTTTCAAAAATGTATATATTTTACTTAAGATAACTCTATCGCTTGGTATAACGAAAACAATTATCTCAAAGAGAAAACATTTTTTCAATGAATAAGAAATTCCAACGAACAGATTTTCTACAACACTTGAGAAATTATCAGAAACACGCCCACATTAAAACTTTAGCGTTCGATGGTTTTTTTTTTTTTTTTTTTTTTTTTACAGGAAATCAGATAAACCTACCTATTTTGAAAATTTCATTACAGTAAGGTAATTATATACATTTTTACATTAACATTCTAATTTTGTATTTAATTTATTCTGCAGTTCAAACTTCCGAATCTGGTCAAGTAAGTCTGTCGAGTGTGACGGTCGCAGCGCCCGATCTTCCATGTCTAGACGACACAGTGACAACAACGATAAATTCAACAACGACCACCGACACAATAAAATTATCCGTCGGTGATGCGACGCAAGCGGTAGTTAACACACCGACAAGCGAGTCAGTTGAGATCAAAACTGAGACGAAAACTGTCGAGGAGAAGAAGAAGATAGAGGAAGATGGCACGGGTCTGGTCACGATTACCGGAGATGATGGTATTGTGTACCAGGTGGCGGGTCAGGCTGAAGATGGCCAAGCTTTGCTGGTCACCCGAGATGGAACGCAGCAATGTGTTTATGTAGCAACCACCGACCAGCAGGGTGAAGAAGGGTCGGTGCTCACGTTAGACACGGCTGTAGCCGAAGCCGTTGCGCAACTCATGCCTGATCAAGTCAACTTGCCTGGTCAATTCTACGTTAAAGAAGGAGAAGGCGAGGGTGCGTCTAATCAGATGGTCATGTCCATCATGGATGAAACCGGCGCCGAGGTTGCTGCCACACAAGAAGATGCAGATGGCACTGCTCAAGTTGTCGCCCAGGTTGTGCAAGCTGATGAACCTACACCAGGTAATTAACTTTTGAATTTTCAAAAATAATAATAATAATAATAATAATAATAAATTTACAATGATTCTAAACAAGATTACAAATGTTATGTAAAAACACCAAGGTTGTAAGAAATGTTAAAAGGTCAACTAATTAAAATTGATTAGGATTTAGCAACTATTGTACCAAGTATTTATATTGTAAATGAAATTGTGATATTTTAGGATCAGTATTCATTTACACAATGCTATTATGAATATATAAAAGTGCTTGAAAACAGGAAATGTATTGTCGATTTAGTTACATCAGTATGTAAATTGCTGAGAAATAAAATAAAAATTATTGGAAAATATATTTTTTGAGCTAAGAATAAATAATTGGATAATCATAATTGGAAGAATAAATAAATGTTTGTTACAGGTGGAACTAGAAGAGTTGTACTTTTGCTGCCGGATGGTAACTTTATGATGACTGAAGTTGATGAAGAACAATACGCTGCTTTGGAACTTGATAAGTGAAATTAAGTAGAGACAGAAATAAGAACGTATGAAACTCTGCATCAAAATGAAAAAACGTTGCTAGAATTAAAAAAAACATCCAGGTTTTGAATTGTAAATATATACAAAAAGGGCGAAGAAATTTCAAGCTTCTTGCAATGGTTGGATGTCGCGCATACATGATAACGTGTAAAAAGCCAAGTGTTTTTAGAGAGTGAGCAGAAAAAAATGATTGATGAATGAACAAAAATTATGCACAGGTTCTTGAACATTGTAAAACATCTACAAATCTAAAACCTAGATTATGAAACAGAAGTACATTGAACACGTGGAGGTAGCTCTGAAGTTCAAAATAAAATCTTTATCGTGAATACAAAGAAAAACAAATTGAAATTTAAAAAAATACATGTTTATGTATTAAGGTTCGCTGGCATTTCATTACTATTTTCTTTTCTTTTTTTTTCTTTTGTCGATGCAGTGTAACAAAGATAACATTTACATTATTTAAATAAAAAAAAAAAAAACTTTACTGTAACAACATAATACCTATTACTTGATAAAATTATTGCGATCCTCACCAGGAAATACTGTATTTTTAGATTAGTAAGATACAATCTAGGGTTTTATATTTTTCAGACTTGGAATTCGAATGTAAATCTATTCATTTCATAATTGAACGAACATATTCATGTGGCATATTTTTTTTCAAACAATTAGATTTTATTTTTTCTATCTCTTAACAATTTCCAGTAAGTTTATTAATGACAATGTAGTTTTGCTGTTAAACAGAAAGTCTCTGACAACAGTCATGTAAAGAAAACACCCTAGTTTGTCAAAGATATGCGACATGAACTATTTGTAGATTTCGTCTGCACTTGATATTTCAAAAAAATTAGAATTATGAACAATGTTTTGAAGTTACACAATGTTACATTGTACGCTTCGTTAATAAAAGCGTTCTTTTTTAGCAATCCAACTGTTTTTATTTGTTACATTTGGTTCTCCAAACTATCGTCCATTTTCAAATCATCATCAGATCTACAGAAGATTTGGACATTCAAAAAAAACATTTTCTCACTGTCAAACATTGATTTTTTTTATCAAATAAGTACTCCTTATCTCAACAAGTGTAGGAATTCTAGAAACATTCAACTTCATATATTTTTGTGTAATTTTATTTAGATTACATTGAAGCATATTATGATAAACTTTAAGGCGGCATCGTGTATGAAATATAACTATGTATATATGTGTATCTTATTTTATATTACATAAATCTTGTTCGAATAATTATACATTATTTTGAAAGGTATGTAAAACTTATAAATATAGAATAAACGACCCATATATTGACTACACTTACATTGTCATTTTATTATTCTTAGTTATAGATATTTATCATCCATCCCATTGTTTTAATTACGTATTTGAATTACATCAGAGTTGTTCAATAGTTGGGTAGTTTAAACC
>JAAMPD010002578.1:0-14108 GCA_025266255.1 Trissolcus basalis
AGGGCCGCACTCATTACAGGCCCAGATTAATATGAATGAAACTCATTTTTCAGAAAATGGGCTATTTTGTGGTGTTTTGTAAAAAACCACAGATTGTAAAAAAATTTTCTTTAATTGAACAAAAAGAGCGTTACACGTGCAGCGGCAATATTTTTTGTGATGTAATTAATAAACAAGTAGAACAAAAAAATTTTTTATCCTAAATATTGTTGCAGCAATTTTGCAGCAATATTTAACAACCGCCCCCCTTTGAACCACTGTAGGGGGGTTCAATTTTACACGCGGCGCAGTTTGCACGAGCGTACCTCTCCGCGACGGTCAAAGCGGAGGGTTATTTTTCCCAAATGGCACCAATGGTGCCAGGCATTTTTTATGTTTATTTTCGCAATCGGTACTGCGATTTCCTGTCCGTAGCAGTGAATAAGCTTGGTGGTATGAGGACCCACCTCAAAAAGTGGCTCCGGCTCGCCGTCCGTTTGGTCAACGTGACGCTTAAGACCTGGAATCGGCAGATTGACGCGCTCAATGCGTTGAATGCGTGGCTTGGAGCTTTGCACGGGCGCTTCAACGCGGCGGACAGTCTCCTCATCGTGTAGGAGATCGGACAGCACGCGAATTCCCAATAGCGATTGTTCATATGCTCGGGAGAACTGCTGCTCGAGCTCCTCTTCTACGTTTATTTAAAGAATGTCGTCTGATTCCGCCATAGAGCTGTAAAGAAACTCATGATGTGATTCACATTCGAGTGTGATACAGACATGGACACGACAAGACTGTACAGGGAGGAATAAGGTACGCAGACAATGGTCACTGAATGTTTTTTATTGTTGTCTACTGATTTTTAAAAAACCAAAACTGGTTATCCATGTTTTCATAGGCGCGCCAGGCGATGAGGCGCTGGAGGGCTTCTTCCGAGGTTCGCTCGACTATGAATTCATCTTTTCTACCTTCCAGCAGCCATCGAGGGGACGAGCATGTGCAATGTTTGTGCTCGGGGCACCAGAGGTAGTTAGGGGCTCGTATAACGAAGACGGTTTGTTTCTCCCCAGCGCGAGGCCATAAATCAGGCCAGCGCCATTCCACGGCGTTTACAGGTCGTCCGATGTCGAGGACCTTGCCGAATAGCGAGTGGCTTATTGGATGGTACATCGCCGAACCCTGTAACGAAGGAGGAATACTTCACGCACTGTTTTCATGGTGAGTGTGTAGGTGGACGGTATAAGGGACATAACTGGTGTATGGGTCGAGTAAGGATGGATTTTTTCGTTTGGAGCTTAACTACGCGCACATGACCGTCTGAACCGGGAAATACTTCCAGGACGCGCGCTAATGGCCAGGTTCCCGGGGAACCAAGAGGATCACGCATAATGACTAAATCGTTTTTCTTGATATTGGAGACCGGTTGTTTCCACTTGTTGCGAATTTGAAGTGAATGTAAATAATCAGTGGCCCAACCCTTCCATATAGATTCTAGATGTTGTCTCCAGATACGCCAACGAGACGAAACCGAACCTACGCTTGCAAGAGCATCTGAAGTGGGGGAACTGTGCAAGGAGGATCCCATCAAAAAGTGACCAGGAGTCAGGACATCTAAGCTTTCAACGTCGTCATACAATGGGGCAAGTGGTCGAGAGTTGAGACAGGCTTCTATACGACAAGTTATAGTCGTCAACTCCTCGAAGGTTGGGGTGTTGTTTCGCAAGGTACGTTTGAGGTGATATTTTAGAGACTTTACTCCTGCCTCCCATAGCCCACCGAAGTGTGGGGCTGCCGGGGGTATGTATTTCCACGTCAATCCTCTAGTGACATTTTCATTTTGAAAGTTAGGGTCTTTAGTGGCCTGTGCAACTACCTTCTGGATCTCTGAATCCGCGCTTTTAAAGGGAGTGCCATTGTCGCTAATGATAAGGGAGGGGAGGCCGCGTCTGGAGATCATTCGCTCAAGGGCAGCCAAGAATGCGGCGGAGGAGTAATCTGAAACAACCTCTATATGCACAGCCTTTGTCTACAGGCACACGAAAAGCGCGATCCACCCTTTTCGTGACTTGTGACCACGACCAGTGCTTGTGCGGATGTTGAATGGGCCCGCGTAATCCAGTCCGGTACTTGAGAATGGTCGCGAAGGATTGCAGCGTTCCGCGGGGAGATCGCTGAGCATCTGGAAGGCCAGCTTCGCTTTGTAGCGAATACAAATTGTGCACGCATGGAGGATACGGCGCACGTGGCTTCTGGCTCCGATTAACCAGATTTGTTCTCGAAGAAGTTTTAAGGTGAGTTTCAGTCCACCGTGTAGGCCAATTGCGTGGCAATGTCGGATGATCATATCAGTGACGTGATCGGATTGTAGTAACACAGGGTGACGTTCGTGGTGCGGGATTCTGGCGTTTCGCAACCTGCCACCGACACGTATAATGCCGTCTTCATCTAGCACGGGGTTCAGATCAAGGATTTTCGAGCATGTGTCTATAGATTGGGAACTGTGTAAAGCGCGCAGCTCAGGGGCAAACATCTGCAGCTGTAGGGTGCGGAATATCATGGTGCGAGCAGAGGAGATTTCATATGCAGTGAGTATACCGGAATCTCCTGCTCGTTCATCTCGGCGCACCCTGAGAATAAATCGCATGACAAGTGCGCACACGCGGAGTAGCTTTGGCCAGCTAGAAAATCGGTCTAGCAAGTCCCAACGCGAAGAGTTGGTTGTTACAAGGAGTACGTTGAGGTTGCGTTGTTCCTCGCTGGTGACAAAGTGAGCTGGGTTTTCAAGTTTGGATCTAAAATCGTGTGTACCGAGCCATGGGGGTCCGCACCACCACAATTCTGACACGGGTAACTCTCTGGACAGGGTACCTCGAGAAATCAAATCCGCGGGATTATCCTTTGTTTTGACGTGATGCCAAGTTGCCCGCGTCATACCCGTCTGAATGGCGGATACGCGATTGGCTATAAAAGGTGACCAATTAAAAGGTTGCTTGTTCAGCCAGGCCAGGACTATGCGGGCATCAGTAAAACAAAAAATTTCGTCTATTGTTATTCCAATGTTGTCCACTACAAACTTCATCACTTCTGTCAGAAGGACAGCGCCACAGAGCTCCAATCTGGGAATGCTAATGGTCTGTACTGGGGCGACGCGAGATTTTGCCATCAGGATTGAGACCTTTATGGTGCCGGTAGGGTCTTCGATGCGCATATACACGACCGCGCCGTAAGCTCGACAGGAGGCATCAGAGAACCCAACCAAGGAGAGCTTGGTGCAGTGCGAGCCGTGGTGCGTCCACCGTGGGAGCGCGAAGCTTTCGAAACTATTCAAATCGCGCGCGATCTCCGTCCAATGATTTTGAACCGCATCTGGAATTTTGTCGTCCCAATCTAACTTGAGGAGCCAGAGGGATTGCAAGAAGCACTTGGCTCTCATGATGAGGGGTGATAGCCAACCCAAGGGGTCATAACACTTTGCAACAGAGGAGGCGATTTCGCGTTTAGTGCACGCCTTTTCGTTCATATGGGAGGGATGAATCATGAACGAGTCCGAGTTGTGATTCCACGTTATTCCCAAATTTAATTTTGTCAGAGTCATTATTCAGTTTTTGCATCTCTTCCTGTTCCTCATGAGTCAAACACTTCGAATGGTTTGAGACCCATTTGGTGAGGACGAAACCTGCTTCTCTCAGAGCTTCAGTAACCTGAGCTTTTGCTTGTCTCAACAGGGGAAAATCGTCAGCTCCAAACACAACGTCATCGACGTACGTGTTGTGCTTTAGTACGTGAGACGCTAAGGGTGCTTTCGCTTCGCATTCATTTGCTATTTCGCGTATGACTCTATTAGCTAAAAACGGGGCAGGGGCCGTACCGTACGTTACGGTGTTCAAGACGTAAGGTTGTACTGAGCCTGTTTCGGACGTCCACAGGATGCATTGGAATCGGCGATCCGCCTCATGTAGTATGATTTGCCGAAACATTTTCACCATGTCAGCGCATACAACTATTCGTGGGAGTCGCCATCTCAGTAGAACGCCCGCAATTTCGGTATGTAATTTTGGTCCAGCGCACAGCACTTGGTTGAGCGAGACGCCTGTGCTGGTGGGAGCGGAAGCGTTGAATACCACTCTAAGTTTGGTTGTCAACTTATCCTCTCTTATAACACCGTGATGGGGCAGATAAACATACTGGTCCGATTTAAACTCGCTATCGCGAAGTGGATGCATGTGACCTAGCGCGAGATATTCCCTCATGAATTCGTCGTACGCGAGTCGCAATTTTTCGTCTGCTCGCAAACGAGCTTGCAATTTGCTGAATAGAAGGGCGGCTCTACGATAGGAATTTCCGAGTTCCTTGGCAGCGCTCTCGGTTTTGAATGGCAGTCTAACCACGAACTTTCCCGACGAGTCTCGCGTGGTTGTTTCAACGAATAGTTTCTCACATTGCGCGTGTTCCATGGATTCGAACTGTGGAGCGGGAACGGACTCCAGCTCCCAAAACGAGCGCAACCTGGTGTCTAAGTTATCTATGGAAAAATGATGCACGTGTATATTTTGAAGAGAAGGTCCTGGTGCACTACCCGAAATTATCCATCCTAGCACCGAATTCTGCGCCACGAGGGATGAGTTGGGATGGGTGCGGATACCATCTCGTAGCAATAGGCCATAGACTTCGGCGCCTATAAGTACGTCGATTCGGTCTGCGGAAGTGGGCCGGGGGTCAGCGAGTTCTATGCCATTTATAAAATCCGCGGGTAGCTGTATTGATTCGTGCGGTTTATATGCCGTAATCCTTTGTAGCACGAAGGCTTGTATTGTGACAGTTGCGTCTTTTTCTTCACGGGAGAGATTTGCACGGTTGTTTGGTGTTAATTTTGTCGGATTCCACACTACCTACACCGCTGACCACAACGCTGGCGCGTATTTTGGGTAGACGGAGGAACTGTGCGACCGTGTTGCTCACGAAGGATCCTTGGGACCCTGGATCTATCAATGCTCGGCATTCAAGTGACCTACCATCTTGTGAAGAAACCAGGATGCGCGCGGTCGCCAGTAGTACTGGGCGCGTTTTGATTCGGCTAAAATGAGTGAAAATTTCGTCTCTGGGTTCTTCTGGCACATTCGCACTTTCAGACGGTGCGTCTTCCGTTTTTCCACTTTCTGCGGAGAGTGCCAGGTGAGATGAACTATGTTCAAAATGTAACATCGTATGGTGTGGCTGTCCACACGTCCTGCAACGCCCGGGGCTTCTGCATTGTTGCATGGAATGGCCGTGCGACAAGCAGTTATAGCAACGACGCAGTTCGCGAACTTTTTGTTGACGCATTTGAGGGGAGAGTTTCTGGAACTCTGGGCACACGTATATGCTATGGTTGGCTTGACACAGAGGACAGCGCGTTTCCGCTTTTGGGTGTTCGTTCGAAACTACGTGGGATGAAAATTTGTTTCCTGTGGGTTTGGTCTGTATATGGCGTTCGGCATTAAGGTGCATGGCTTCCAAGGGGCGAATAGTTCCATCCAGGAAGTTTTTGAGCCGTTCTAGCTTGGGGTAATAAATTTCGCGAGCAAGAGATTCCTCCCATCTGCGCCTAAGGGGCAAATCAAAGTTTTGGACTACGAGGTGTATGACCAGAGGGTCCCAATTAGTGATGTTGACATCAGCATTCTTCAAGGACTCGAGGGTGGAAAAGACTTCGGATTTTAAATGCGTGAGGTCGTTCAACCTGTGGAATGTTATCGGTTTTAATGCAAATAGCTTATTCAAAAGTGCCGTGACAACCATACGATTGTTCGCATAGTGGTCTCGCAACGTTTCCCAAGCTACTGTATAATTCTCGTTAGTGAGGCTGAGGTAGGATATGAGTTCTAACGCGGTACCTTGTACATTGGCCTTCAAGTATTGAAACTTTTGAACCGCGGATAACTGTGGGTTTTCATGTATGGGGAAGGTTGCAAGTGCGCATTGGTCGGCAGCTCACGGTTCAAGTGCACACGGTTTGAGTGCGCACCGTTCGAGTGCACACCGTTCGAGTGCACAAGGTTCAAGTGCACACCGGGCGACTGCACACCGTGTGCAGTCAACCAGTGTGCACTCAAACGTGTGCACTCGATCCGTGTGCAGTCGACCTATGTGCACTTAGATGGTGCGCACTCGACCAGTGGGCATTCGAGCAAATTCGTGTGCAGTCGCCCGGTGCGCACTTAAACCGTGTGCAGTCGCCCAGTGTGCACTTGAACGGTGTGCATTCACAATTGTGCGCAGTTGAACAGTGTGCACCCGACCAATGCGCACTTGATCGGTGCGCACTTGCAACCTTCCCCCATCTTCGAATCGACAACATTACAAGCGAACCTAAAAGAAATAATCAGTTAAAATTTTGCACAAAAATAAAACAAGATGTATCAGATTTTATTCTAAACCAATAACACCAACCTGTAGGTTTATTTGAAGGCCTTTGACCTTACATAATGAAAAAGGTGCGGGAAATCAAGGATGTCAATACTGTGATTTAGTAGTAAACAAAACCTTAATCTCGCAAAACTCAAAAACAATCAAATAAATATAGTCATTTATTTCATTCATTAACATTTTATTTTGAATTATATTTTTTTATTTATTGACTTTGAGTCGGGATTTATCTTATTAAAAATGATTTCTAAAAAAACATAACCTCTTACAAGACATTAAAACTTACTTTTTTTCATCAAGTTAAAATCCCAAACTGCATCGTGCACATGAAAGTATGCAAAAACGCAGACTTCCTTTATTTCTCAACAGCCGGATGTATTTATTCATTGCATGAAATTGTCATAAACAATTTCATGTTTGCAACTTTACTTTTCACTGTCGTTTTTTGTCTTTATGAATAACATCTTTGACAGTGGAATTAAAGCTCTTATCAGTAAAATCGCTGTCAAAAAGCTTGTCGTAAGTCGCCTTATCCATTTTTAAGTCACACTAGCCCTCGAAGAATCGCTCGACTTCTCGAGCGCTTGTGACCAAAAACAGTATAAGTAATTCGTGTAGCGAAGAACCGCTTAACTCGGTTACGCTGGGATTCGGAGCCTCAGGCGGGACAAAGCGCCCCTCAGGTCGCTTCAGCTCGCCTTCGGTTCCAAGCAGTGATGCCAGAAATGAAGTCGGGGTCTTCCACTGAAGTTGGCTGCGTAACGTTCTGAAAGTTGACCGGATTCTCCGTTTCTCTCTCCATCTCTTGCATGTTGCCGACCTCTCTCTTTCGCTGCGCTGAGCGCGATTGAGGCGAGTTTTGCCTTTCAGTGGCATTTTTTATATGGAAAAAAATTGTTGTCGCAAAAAAATAAAATGATGCAACAGAATGATGACAAAAACATAAAAATTCAAGATAACATTTACGATTGCGAATTTCGAGCGTAGAATTAGTTGAAATAATCATTATAAAAACAAACACAGCTAAACAATTTATATACAGTTGCTGTTTACTATTGACAAATGATTCGACCATAGCGTAATGGTTAGCGCCGCTGCATAGAAGTCTTTTGCACCTACGATCAAAAACCTAATCGAAAAAAAATTGGGTACATTTGGGTGTCATTCTGTGTTTGTTAATTGTTAAATTGTTTGTTATCTACAATAAAATGAATCTTTTCTATTTAATCTGTGTTTTGATTTCAATAAAATTAATCTTTTCTATTCAATCCGTTTGTTGATTCCAGAAAAATTATCAATTCTGTAATTTTAGTTATTTTTGTTTTTTCTATGATTTAAAGGAATCATCAAGTTCGTAATTATAGTTATTTTTTGTTCATTAGTTGATTCGAAGAAATAATCGATTTCGTACCTTTGATTATTTTTCAATTTTTTTTTAATTTAAAAAAATTGATCAATTTTGAGCGACAGATTTTTCTTGTTGAATATAAAAAATTTTACGAATTTTCTAATTTTTTCTGATTTCTGAAAAATAACAACAATTTAGTTGAAAGGGTGAACCTCCAAAGTCACCCTTGCCAGACGTCTTCCATTACATCCGATACTCCAATACATACCATAACCATTACCTAACCTAACCTAACGAAAACTATCCTTTCTACCTACACTCCAACCCTTAAGAATTTTCCGGACACTTCAGTTTATCCAGACCTCAGTCTGACCCAACCACTTTTTCCGGCTAATTCCTGTAAACGCTCACATGAAGAATAACTCGAGCGGGACTAGGCGTCACTTAGGGACCGGATGCGCATGCCCCTCTCTTAACCGGATACCTGCCCGTGAGCTTGAAGCTCTCGCAAGTACCATCTCTTGGGACCTTCAGGAAGCCATCTTCGGATTTTTTGAAAAAAATCAAAACTCAACCATTTCAGTGTTAAATCTTCTTCAAAAATTTTCCCCACAAGAGTATAACTCCTTGCAGTTATGACGTGTAACTTTTTTCCAGCCCTCACGGACGAAAATATATCCGTAAAAATATATTCTATTTTAGTATACTTATTGCCGCGTTTTATAAATTTTTTATATACAAAATATATTCTATTTTATATTTTATAAATTTATATAATAGAATTGATAAAAAAAAATAAATTAAATGGTATACTTATTGCCGGAATATATTTTCTACACGAAAAATATATTTATGTTTATATTTTGAAAATATATTTTCGTCCGTGCGGGAGGTTTTTGACGTCAAATACTATTGTGTTAGCTGATTTAATTCAATTATTTTTTATATTCGTATAACAGTTATGTTATGTAACTCATCTCAAGATTTTTTGTCAAAACCCTGAAGTATATTATCAATCCGACATTTGTGGTCATTTGGTTTTGTTGCAAATACGGTACACCGACCACTGGCTTGTTCATAGCTTCTAAGCAAGGAAAACTTTTAATCGTATAGGGAATTGGATACATGTTATATCTTAGTACGCACACAAAAGCGTATCTGTCAAACCAGACTAGAATATCCAATAAATTTTATTAGAGAAATATCAATTTCTTTTATGATACTTGACCGCCTATAGTCAATTGTTAAACTTTTTTAATTCTTACGATTAATTTCTTGAATTTTATTTCAGTTTTTATTCTCGCTTTATTTCCTTAGATATATCTGACTTTTATTATATAACAGCAATTTGTTTAGCAAACTCAATAAAAACTTATTTGGAAAATGATAAATCATAAATACCGAATGGTGTTTGCATAGTAACTGATTTGCAGGTTATGAAAAAGGATGCTAAATAAAGCGGATTTTCGAAAAATCCACAAGCGTAGAATGAGTTAGCGACAGACAAAATCTGAGCTGAAATTTCAATTCACAATGCGGTCAAGCGCAGTTATCACTTAATTATTCTCTTAATTTTTGCTGAATACGTCGCCGGGATGTAAGGCAAATTTATGTATACGTCAGTTGATTTTCCCTATTTCGCGAGTCAGAAAATTCTGGAGTTACTTTTGACAGATAAATATTCAATGGAACGAAGAGCCACTGTACAATTTTGTCATCTAATCATATATAAATCACTTCAAATATCTAAGATTTATTATTGTGATAGCATTTTCTACATTTATTTGTAATAAAATTTTTTAGTCTAATAAACTTAATTAAAACATGAAAAATTGAATGCTGCAGCAAATTCGGAACTATTATTTGTGGTTTCGTTTTATTTTGCGTTGTTTGACATTTTTTCTTACTGCGATTATTCGTTCAAACAACAAAATGTACAAGATAAGAAACGAAAGCACGTAAAATGCGGTCTAAACGAGATCTGCTCAAGAAAAATTGTCTCCATATATTACTTATACATAGTGCGGATTTCTGCACATTTGTCCATTGTACAATCAACATTTATTATCCGAGATACGGAAAACCATGAGAATCTATTATTACACTCGCATAGTACAAATCAAAACATGAAACGATCCGGTAGAATACGTTCAATGATTCGATCGCTTATACACAATGGTGATAAAAATAAAGAGACTGCAGAACATGTGTTTCTACACGATGCAGTCGTGTGCGATCGTGTATAAGGAAGCGAAACGGTGAAACGAGAATATGTGGTAAAAGATTATTGGAAAATGTTGAATCTAGCCTCCGATGAAGCATTCAAGCTATCGCATTTGGCGCAAAGTCTTTAAGCTTTTGAGAATATGGTTGCATATTTTTTAGCTTGATATTACGATCCTCTTTGTCGCGCATCAATACAAAAACTTAAGATAACACTCATCTGCAGTGACACCGCGATCACTTCACACGTTTTGTTTATATCAATTTTAATCGTACGTTTGCAACCAATTTCAATTTCCAGGTGTTTATTACATTCAAAAAATTTAATCCTAGTCATGCGGTAATTAAAATTCTGCCACTATTATTGAATACTATTACATAAACGAATGCAATTAGGTAACTCTGTTTTGCTAAAATTACAGAAACTGAACGAACAAAATCATTTGTTTCGGAAGGTCAAAAATAGTTTATTATGAATTAGTTGTAATTAAAATGTTGCAAAGACTCCCGCGATTTTCGTTTGTTTCTTAGAAAAATATTTATTGGCATCAGTTAGCCTTTTAAAAAACATTTTTTTGGTAAGATTTTCTTGTGTGCTTCGGAGAACTTTTTTTGTCTACATCCAAACGGTTGGAGTCTAAAGAAAAAGTAGTTTATCACAGATTATAGTTAAAAATGTGATACGTTCACTCGCTTATGAGATAAAAGATGCGACGGTGACCGCATGAGTTACTTCGCAAGAGTCCTGAGCGTGTTAGCGCGAAAACCGTGAAACATGATAACTCGTCTGTATATACGTTATTCAAGAACATATCAGAATCGGTGTCCGTTATGTATCTATAAAGCAGCAATGATGAGAAGCAATCTTGATACCGCTGCATTTTATCTCAATATGCTATCCAGTGAATACAAATACAAATATGCCTGATTCAATTTTTTTTTTCGTGACATAATGAAATATGGTGCCACATCCTGGTCCTCTGAAAATTATCAGAGAATGAAAAATTATAAAATCATACAAATTACAGAAACCAACATAAATAATTTATTCAAAGCACAAAAGTTTAATTAAAAAATTTTATCAGTATACTGATTATGTTTGATCCAAAATTATTTATATGAATTTTCAATATAAATTAATAAAATTTTCGATTATAATTTCTGACTTTATTTTTATTTTTGACGATATTTTTCTATTTTTAAATAGATGAATAAAAGTATTAAAACTTTTGAGATTAGTTTTTTAATGTCAACAATACACTGCAAAAATAGGTGTTTCAATTTAAGACACTAATTAATGTTTCACTATGTTTCAAGTATAGGTTCAAATTGCGAAACACCTAAAAATGTTTTAAAATTGTAACAAACCGTTTCAAATCGAAACACTTGTTTTAACAGTGAAAATTATCATTTTAGAGTCAACCGGGGTAATTGTCACACGCTAATTATTATTAACAAAATACTAAAAATGTCTAACATCAGAAAAGAATATTGTTCTCCCACGTCTTGTACACACGATATGGATGAAGTTTAAAGTCGAATTATGGATAAATCGTTATCGTTTTTCTAATTTGTATCCAACATGACACAAATCTTTGGTTTTTAAGGTTTCAAGTGTTCAATTTCAAGTTTAATTTTTATGACAAATTGATATATTTTTATAACTTTAATGACTTATTTCACTTAGTTATAACCCGTTAAACTTGATCCGTTATTCTGAAAATATGTGCGAAGTAATATTTTATTTAACAAATAAAATCATAATTATGCTATATCATTTTCAGAAAACGGGGTAGTTGTGATGCTATGGTATTGGTTATGGGCTATATTTATGAAATATATATACTCTTAAATCCTGTCACATATAAACTTATAATATAAGTTTATATGTAACAAGATTTGAGAGTTATGATAAATTTGTACACCAAAAAAAGGAATATATTCACTTGCATAGATTTTACGACTAATTTGTAAAATTTGTGATACATCATGATATTTCCCATAATTTTTCATTGAACAAACTCATACGCATGTTTATGATATTATTTAGATAAAAAAATGTTATTTTTTCTGAAATAAACCAGAAAAAATATTGACAGAAACAATTACTTATCAAATCACAATTACTACGTATGCTGTCACACATAACCTTGACTGTGGGACAATGTGTAACGGAAAAAAAATATAAAAAGATGCACTTTTATCTATGAGACATTGAATAATATTTTTATACCTACGGAATGTATGAATAAGATCTTGAAAAATATAAATACGATGTTGAAACGATTGAATTATTATTATTCTTCAAATAAAATAACGTCAAATTCAACTTTGTTTTTTTGTGTCACTCTTACCCCGGTTGGCCCTATGTATTTTGGAGTTGAAATTAATTGTTTAAATTTTTGTCTCTGAACATGGACACCGAATTTTGAATTTATACCAACAAAATCAAACAGAAAACTTTAAATTTTAGCAAGTTGATATTCGCGATACTCGTTGATTTTCGCCACCCTACAAGCGTAGTCGCATTTTCTAGGCGAGAAGCACATATGATATTTACTAACATTTTGTCCAATATCATATCTTCTGATCATAAAGTTTTTTTTACACCTTATAAAATTAAATCGCTGATATAAACTACTGCACATGAAAAACAGCTTAGCTGCAAAGTAGAATATTATGTGTCACATAGCAAACAAGATTAATGAAAACGAGTGAGAGAATGAAGACTAAGGAAGTCATTTTGGGACAGCACTTCGCTATGTATGTACACTGTTTGACGACGTTGTTCGAACGCTATCAACAGAGCTTAAAGTTTGGACGACGGTCTGGTTGATTCCGAACAAACGGTGCATTTAAAGCTCGAGGTTTTGAGGTTTGCCGTACATTGGATTATTGCACCGTCAGAAACTTGCGTAAGATTACTCATTGTCTGAGAGTGCCCTCGCATAATGCACCTACCCGCTGAGTCTCCTTAGAATTCGCATCAGAGAATGATCGAAACTATATATACTATACCTATATTTGGTAGTAGGGTGTATTTGTTGTTCAATCAATGCCATACCAAAATGTCAACTATGATTAAAACCTGAACGTTGCGGAGTGACGTCAAGTAAATTGCCCTGGCTAATTGCTTGCGAATAGTAAAGATTAATCGATCGAATTGATTGGCTCTTCAACACATACTCACGTATACGATAATAGGCGTCACATTGATTTCTTGGACGATTGCAATATTAGGCTTTGTATGAGATGTAACTTGAAAGTATAAAATTTACTCTGAACGCTCTCTCAAAATAATCCATTGCGTAATTATCAAATTTTCCGACGTAATAGAACCAAATTCAATAGAATTTTGTATAGTCACATTTCGATATTTGACGAAAAACTGATAGTAATCTTATAATTACATTTTCACTGGTAGATATAATTTGAAATAATAGAAAATATAATTATTTCTCAATTTCAAATCAAAGTTATAAAATTAAACGAACTTGAAAAGTGAAGTTCGAACTTAATTATTTTTGAGGTTTCGTCCGAATTAAATAACAAAGTAGTAGTGTCCGTGAAGCACTAAGACATCGAATTCAAATCTGCCCAATCAAAAAATTTCAGGAACATTCCTCTAGGGCGTGAGTGATGTTTACCTGGGTGAGAAGTTTATCCGAACGAGACCTCCAAAATAATTAAGATCGAATTTCAGTTTTCAAGTCCGTTTAATCTTATAATAATTTACGAGGTCTCGTCCTGATGAAATAACGAAATAGATGTTGAGAGACCTATTTGCCACATACAAAATAACAATGAACGATTGCAATCGTTAAATTAATTCTTCTCTATAATCACAGAAAAAAGAATAGCGATACAACAACGTTATACATAATAACCCATTATTTGCGTATAACTTGTTACATATGTTAAAATAAAAAATTGTTTAAACAAAGGATAATTGTTTATGTTAATTAACATCAAAATTAATTAGCGTGGATCTCCTCTTACCTTTTTTGATTGTTGTGGACTGTAACTTGGTTAGTTCGTTTTCATATCAAGCAAAAAATGAGCAAAAAGAACAGTAATTATTCGGCAAGCAAAGCAAGGTGAAAAGCAAGTTGTGTTAGGCAATGATTGAATCTAAATTTTTCACTTTGACTCG
>JAAMPD010002579.1:0-14099 GCA_025266255.1 Trissolcus basalis
GCGCATTGAAATTTACGTACACACAATTGAGTCAATTTCGCAGCCTTGTCCAATTTTCTCAGAGCAGATCTGATCACGACCAATATGTGTACAAAATTTCAAGTTGATTCAACTCTCGGAACAATTACCAAAAAAAAAAGGTCAAAGGGTATCTCAGACGCAGTTCGCCCGGTGCGCATTAAAAATTCGTACATACAATTGAGTCGATTTCGCAGCCTTGCCAATTTTTCTCAGAGCAGATCTTATTATGGCCTACAAGTGTACAAAATTTCAAGTCGATTCAACTCTCGGAACATTACCAAAAAAAAGTGCAAGCGTATCTCAGACACAGTTCGCCCGGTGTACATTGAAAATTCGTATTCAAAAGTGAACTGACTAACGAAAAGTGAACTATCATCCGTTGATTGTGGGATCTTAATTTGTACAGTAAATTTGTATGTAACAGGATTTGGAAGTTGATAATAAATAAATAAATAAATGATAAATTTTAACACAAAATGGATTAGCTTTGCAACGTTTTTGCCATTAATATTGTACAATTTTTAATACATTATATTTTCTATAATTTTCTATTGAACAAATTTATACTCATGTTTAAGATATTATTTAGATAAAAGAATGCTGTATTTTCTAAAATGAACCAAAAAATATTGACAAAAACAATTATTTATTAAATCACAATTACCCCGTATGCTGTCGCACATTACCCCGACTTTAGGGTATTCGTATAAGATCTTGAACATAAAAAAGATTAAATCATTATTATTCTTTGAGTGAAATAACGTCGAAATTCAACTTTGTTTTTTTCTGTCACTCTTACCCCAGTTGACCCTAATGCTTCATAAAAATTTATGCAAAAACATCAAACTCTTCGAGACAAATATATCATTGAAACAAAATGTTCAATCTTTCTAATATTCTGTTACCAAATGTATGTTACTGAATAGAACACGTCAATAATTTTCAAATTACAGATGGTGTTCGAAACATACCAAGATGATGAAAAAATTTTATTTTCAAGGTCAGAGGTCGAACACGAACGATCAAATTCGACCTCAAACATCAAACCCGAATTATATCCGCCATTTTGGTGCAGAACCAACGCCATCTATAGGTCGTTTTCTATCGTCAATTTTATTGTCAAGACAACTTTTCGGTTCAGGTGTTACTTGAGATGAAAAAATTGTAATGCAACGCGGGTCGCACTTGTAAGTAGGCATGTCGTGGCAGAGGCCTGTATTGGGCACCTGCCGCTCGGCACGGTTACCGTTAGGATGTCGTGTCAGCGACAGGTTCACAGGCTCGGGTGATACTCGAGAATGTATGCGTGAACTAACCGTTGGCTCGGAAAATGTTCACGAGAAATTCGACGAAACTCTAATGCTTGTTCGGATTATTATATTACAATACAAATTAACAACGTCCATCGACCTTGAAGAAAAAAGAATAGAGGTGACTCGTTGTTTATATTCTGCAAAGATCGTGTTGAAGATGAATGGTGTTAAGGTCAAACGGTCAAGTTACATTGTTTTGAATTGCGAAGCACAAACACAAGCTTACAAAATTTGCGTTGATGAAGTTTTCACGACGCATCTGATCTGAATTATTCAGCGCGGGATTAGTAGGTTTCGGTCAACCGTTTGGAAAATGAAATGTGCAAAGAAGAAAATGTACAGTCATCGAAAAGTTCTTGTCCCCGTTTGTGTGAATAGAATAAATATGCGCCTACCGGCGGAGTGCACTTGATATTTATTTGGATTTCAAACCGACGACCCAGTTGAATAGTTCATTCTTAACGAAGAGAGAGAAAAAAACAAGGTTATGCAAATTTCGTTCAAAAGATTATGATTTATTTATTTTTGTCGACGTGGTTGGATGATTCGGGCAACAGTATTAGGTATAGATGAAACGAAAAATATGACGTGGAAGGGGAGGAAGAGAGGTATAAAAAGGAAAATTGTACAGTTCTAGCGCGAGTGCCAATAAAAGTGGCGAGTATGAAAAGATAAGGTGTTTTTCTCTGTTTGCTTCTGCGAAGCCGTCAAATGGCGTTGCATTTTAACATAAACCCAGAACCGATTAAATTGTTCCCCGGTACTGAAAATCGACTCGCTACCGTTACACGCGAGAAGCAAGATTACGTGGAAGGAAGAAAAAAAACGCAACTCCTAACACGACGGGAAGATGCGTTCTTCCATCACGCATGCGCTGGAAAAACACCGATCATGTTTGAAGACGAAAGTGATCTTTAATTTCTGCATGCTTTCTGATATTAATCGGGAGGGAACCAAAAAAAAAAAAAAAGTTAAAAAAAATAATCAACATAATTTTAGAAAAACAGAGTAGAGGAAGAGAATAACAAAATCTAAAACTCAAAATAAATGGAAATATTTGAAATATAATATACGAAAAATGAAATGAAAAAATGATAACAAACATGAAACCGCCATTGAAAAACAGAACAAAATGTCCGAATTCAAAATAAACCAATGAGAAATGAAAATGGAATAAAATTAGAATTCAAGTTATGAAATAATTTTAAGGATTTAATGAAGATCCTTAAAAGAAGAACATGAGAAATCAAAACAAACAAATAATGAGAAAACAAAATGGAGAAAATCGAAATCTAAGTTAAGAAATAATTGTAAGGATCTAACAAATAAAATAAAATGAAAATGGAATGTGAAATTGCAAAAAGGCACTCAGACGCCTGGGGATAAAATTGGCCGACTACCAACTAGTTTTCATCATGGTTTGATAGCCCCTTTAGAAAAGGAGAATTATACTCATCTCATTGAGCTGTTTCCTCATCAGATGAGGAAATACACCAACGAGCTTCTACCTGTTTATTTTCATCATCATGTTCAGAAGCTTGTATTTGCATAAACAAAAAAAAACTCATCGAAGGGGTTAAAGTACCAATCGTCTAATTACACGATGCGTAACGAAGTTAATTCTAATTAAGTATCGACACGTGAAACTGAACCTGATTCGATAACAATTTTGCGAAACACAGTGAGAAGCTACTAATTTTTTTCGTTGTGCGTAAAACAGTCTCGGTCTCGAAAACGAAAGTTTTTATGATCCGACGCTTTGAAAACAATGCGTTGTTTCAATTAAATGGACTATCACTTCGAATTATAAGAGCTATGTTTTATGAGCCTTGATAGTCATCTTTTGTTATGCACTTCTTTTTTTTTTTTGCTTCGTCACTTTGGAAGTTATAAAAACCTTTGTAAAATAGATGGGAATACGTTTTATCTTCACCAGCGATATGTTTGCCAACTTTTTCCAACAATGTGCAAAATAAAACAAAAATAAAACCAACAATCGATATTTTCTCATGAAAATATTTTGGTATTTACATAACAAAAAAAAGTCTATGAATTTGTAAAAATAAAAGTAGCGAGTGGGGAATCGAACTCGTGTCCCCGAGTGTTAATTTGCGTACTTATCCACCCGACCAAAATTGCGATAAATCAACACTTTCTTTCTTTCAATTAATTACGTAACTAACTTGCCGAGTTCGCACAAATGAAAATGACTTGTCGGTCGATTTTGGTTTTTAGTTTCAAAGATTAATCATTACCGTCTTATTAATTTCATTTCAATTTGCAAGAAAAAGTTTCGCGGTGAATAATAAATTCACCGATGCATCATAAATGAAACAACAATTTCTATTTACACTTTCTATACCTCTCCTTCCTCGTGGCTTATCATTTCGTTTCATTTTTTATATTTCTGTCATTTTTTTCTTTCGATTTCATGTTATGTGTTTTCATTTCTTTTTCGTTGCTTTTTACATGTCCGGAATTTTATAGCCGGGTTCTCTCAGGGACATATCTTTTGATTATCACATACAGTGGTATATAATATTTTTTTTTTTGCGAAGCGAAGAAATAAAATTCTTTAGAATATCTCAGGAAAGATGATCATACGTTTGTAATTATAATTTAGAGTCTCCCATTGGTAAGTCGATAGTCAAGGTGCATCGGAGGAGCGGCATCATCGAGCATGACGATGATAGGATATGATACGGGATGACGGAAAGAGATGTTTCAACTCGAGCGTGTATCGACCTCGACTTAAGAGACATTAAGGTTCCGCATTCTCGGCCCACATCTCCGCACTTCTTGCAACCTTACGAGGAATCTCTTCAATCTTTTCACTCCTTTCTTTCTTCTTTTTACATTTCTCTCAATCGGCAAACCGAAAAATTTTCCATCCCATCATTTTCATTTCACACAACTAAACTAAATGAAACAAACTTTTTTCTTTCGTCCATTATCAAAGAGCTCTCTTCCGAGCGTTCATTTTCTGATCAAGTCAAGATTTGCTATTTGACGAAAACAAATTGGCATTCTCCTTTTGTTGGCTGTTCCTTCGCTTTATCAAAGTGAAAAGACTGGATGAAAATTCAGATGAAGCGACGAGTGTATTCTTCCTTCATGGCCTCTTTACTTCCTTTCGTTAACCTTCTATTTCTGACCTTTTCCTACCAGACCTCGTATCCTACATCTCTCCAGGCATCGCCAGCGATCAGACTCTCACGGTCGTCTCGGTTCGACTGCATATATTCTGACTCCTCCTGGCGCACCAATTTTTTAAAACGCCGCAGACAATAAAATGTCTCATTTCCAATCCGCCTTTCTTTGCGTTTTATCCAACCAGTAAAACTTTCAATCCTGAACTTTATTGAACAAAATTGAAAAGTTCCTCTGCAATTTTGAATTTTTTCCTTCTTTCTTTTCTTTTGTATTTTATTTTCTACTTTTCATCTATTTTTCATTCTTGTTCATTGTTCTGCACTTTTCAAAATGTATAAAGTATATTTAGAATAAATATAGGACCAAATTATTCAAGATTGTTGAATAATAAATTGTATTTGGTTTTTTTTTTTAATTTAATTTGAATTAAATTGAAATTTGAATGATAAAACTGAACATTTTAAATGTTATTTTAAAAATTGTATTTTCAGATGACGATTGGGGAGCGACGGATGATCATGGCTACTTGGCAGAAAGAGAGAGCGCAAACTTGACTCTGCCGAGGATTCCTCGGAGCCCGGAGAGGATTCCCGGAGTGACCAGGGGCGTATCGCCCGGGACCCATCAGAAGGTCCGTCGATCGGCCGAGCTGCGACAAAGATCGCCAAGTCCTCAGTATCAACCTCGAGTCAATCCCAGCGAGATAACCAGCCCACGAGAAAGATTTCAGGATGCCAAGGAAATGTTCAAAGCGATGGAACGAGAAGCAATTGCGAGACCGGTTATTACGAGACAGAGAGAGCCCGAGATCCACGCTATTCACAGGTTCTACAATACACCATTTGCATCAATTATAATCATTAAAAGTTGTAATTAAACTTGCCCCGAGATTCACGCACTGAATTTTGCATTATTTAATTTTTTTTTCTTCAAACGGCGTATTTTTCTTTATACTTTATTATTTTTCTTGTTTCTTTCTCTCTCTCTCTCTTTTAATTCTTTTTAATTTTTTCTTGTAGTTTCAATTCACTTTCAGTTTGAATGTCTTTTTTATAGACGATGATTATCGAGTTTTAGCAAGTCCCGAATAAAAAAGAAGGTTCAAGATCGATTAATTAAAAATTTGATATGCGGCCAGGTCAACGATCAGCTTTCTATACCGATTCGCTTAAGAGAAACGAAAATACGAAAGTCACGGGAATTCTCTTGAGTCAAGGCACACCCTGATCGCGCGCTCCAGCCGCTGATTAATAGATGATTGTAATTTAACCGGAACATAATCATTTACCTGAGAGCTGTGCGAATTTTATTTTCGTCCGCTGAGATTATTCAAAGTTTTAATGAAAATGTTTCTCAACCTTGGTCGTCGGCTAATTAATCATCTGGTCATCTGCAAATAATTTAAATAATCATATCAACAATCATATAAACAATTATATCAATAATAATTTAAAAAATTATAATTATGTAAATGATATATAAATGATGAATTTGATAGATTAGAATTACCCTCACGGATTAAAATATATCCGCCGAAATATATTCTATTCTATTATACTTATTGCCGCTTTTTATTTATAAAAGAATTTATAAAAGAAAATATAAATTAAATATTATATTTATTGCCGAAATACATTTCTAAACGAGAAATGTATTTTGTTTATATTTAAAAAATATATTTTTGTCCATGCGGGTAAAGTTGTAAGAAAGTTTTTTGAAATTTGTTGAAAAATAAGAAATAATGGATTGATTTGGTTGTGGTAACGTACATAAAATAAATGGTTGATTGAGCACGATGAACGTTATTTGTCCAGGCGAAGTCACGAAGACCGGATTAGTCGTCACTTCCCAGTGATCTCGACTTCCGCTCCGAATCACGAGCTTAGAATCAGACGGAGTCACGCTGAGGTCACGAGTCGGCCGGAGAACGCCGTGTTGCACAACAAGAGCAAGCCGAGGCCGAGGACGCATCATTACTTAACGGAGAACTTGCAGGAACCGGAAGTTTCGAGGCCACGGCCAAGAAGCTTCTACGAGACGCCGTCCATCGTGCGAGAGCTGCGGGGCCCGCGCAACGTCATCGATCCAAGGAGCATGATGGTGAGAAGCCAGCTCATTTAATTGGGACCACACACAACCGCCCCGATCATCAGCACCAATATATAAATCAATGTATAATCAATCCTTTCTTCTATAATTTGAGACTGCTACTCGCTACTTCTTCTGTCTTTCAAAAACTCACTCCTCACCAACCGTTTGTTAACTTCGCTTGATATTGTACTCTCCAATATGTTCGAAGCTTGAAATTTGAATGGAAAATTGTTTGACAATAGATGACATGTAAAATGCACCGATTTGTTCAACCTTGAATTCGTTTAAGAAAGTGGAGTTAATCCGCAGCCACTGTTGTGTTCAACTTTTTCATTGCCACGCTTCATTAATAACTTTCCCCCCGAGAAAAGTGTTAATTTCTTGACGAATCTATTGTGGCTGCGAAAAAATTGTAATCGCCATTGTGTCTGTTGGTGTGCTTAAATATTTATAACTCCGGTGGTTTGAAAAGCGATGGTTCTTTCACTGAGTTGCGCCGAAGATTCAAACAGAATGCTCCTGAAAAGAAGGTCGGCAATGTGTTTGTAAATGTATAATGAGATGTATTGAAAAGGTGCAAGAGACGGAGTGGTAATTGGAAATTTGATTTTACAGGAGAGGGATTACAGGGATCCTCCAGGACTTCGGACGAGGGACATCCGTGAAAAGCTGCGCGGCAAACCGATGGCCTACCAGGAACTGTCCGAGCATGAAAGGTACCCCGGGCTGGATCGAGACACCGCCAGGCCGCCGATAGAAATCGTCCAAACGCCCAGCAGATACCGTCACAGTTACGCGGAAACATCCAGGCTGGATATGGCGGCTCTCCATCCATATTAGTCCTTTCTTAACACAATCCAAGCAATACTCTCGGTTTTAACGAACTCGGATCGAATTTCTTTTTTTGATCGTTATGGCAAATCCAACTTGGGAGATATCTGTAGAGAAACGTTGGAAAATTTGTATTTAATCAGTGGTGAAAATCGTACCAACAGTAGCGACAATTTTGAACGTCTGAAAAAAATTGTACAGTTCCTGTTGTAACTTTACAGCGAGTGGCCAGAATTTTTATTACGACAGAATTTGTACTTGAATAGGCATTTGTCATTGATCTGATCCAACGAGATAAGATTTTTCAGGTGTGCAAATTTGGCTGAGTGAAATGCGAGTTTTTATTTTTGTAGAAAAGAAAAATAAAGGAAAAAAATGTAGAATTTAAAACGAGCTGTCACGAGAAATTATGTTATTATTTTAATTTTATCGACGATTTTGTTATATATATTTGTTGAATCGAGTGCTAAAATAGAAAGCGTGCGATTAGAATTGCCAGACGATTTTTTTTTGCTGTCGAGGACGTTCAGTACAAATTAGTAAACGGTTGCAATATAAATTGTTGTCAAAAAGTTATAATTGATTAGGAGACGATAGTGTTATTGAAACGGTTTTGACAGAATATATTCACTTACATTTTAACAAGGAGTTACGTTTTACAGCTAAGACAAATATATTTAATTACTTAACGCCTTTTGTATATAATTGTTTCAAGTATTTTGCTCACATTTTTAACGCTCAATTATAGGAGTACTCGTTTTATACGTCAAACATTTGACAACTGAATGAACAAACAATCAGTTTGGCCAACAAAAGTTATATTTTTTTAAATCTTCCCAAATGCGGTGTGAATTGTGAACAGTTGCATGCAAGTGTGAAAAAATAAACTTAAAAAGTTCAAGTTGAAATTTATCGTCGAATTGTTGATTCTTTGGTTCTGAAAAGTTGTCAAGTGGTACGTTAATTTGTATATACTACGTTCATTGTTAAATAAAAATTGTAACAAAATCTTGAAATTGTAATAATCATGGATAAAATGATCTTTAAACAAGTTTTTTTATTACATTTTTAATTTCAAAAACCATCACCGATAAAGAAAAACCAGCAAAAGTTTTTTTGAATGAAGTTGTAAAATTTTGAAAATAGATATGTTAAAATCTTTTGAAACGATGTCAACTTATTTTCTTTCTCTATGTCACAAATACGAGACTTCAACTGTTAATTTTTCTTATCGCAAATGCCATTTTAAAATTATTCATATCATTTTTGCATAACTAAAAATAAATAAATAGTAGTTTTATTGTTTTTTGTCTGAAAGTATTGAATTATCTCTGTGAAACAGAGAAACAACGCGGTACATTTCCAGTGTGTATTTATCTTTCGTTATCTCATATTATCTACTGCACTCGAACGAAAAAACTTCATCCCGCTGATGCGAACAAATTAATCGCTTAAAATAGTCACTTTCGGTTCGCGTTGCGAGAGTCAGCTGTAATACAAGATGCCTGACGTTACCATTGCCAGTCTTGATGTCAAAGATATTCGGTTTCCCACATCTCTCAATTCCGACGGCAGCGATGCAATGGTACTTTCAAAAATTTAACAAACTTAAAAATCAAAAACAAATTAAAAATAACATTTGCAACCATATTTCATGTCCAGCATACCGATCCGGATTATTCCTGTGCATATGTGATAGTTACCACCAACACGGGTCTCAATGGATACGGTCTAACTTTCACACTTGGAAGAGGAACGGAAATCGGTACATTAAATTAATTAAAACCACTTCAAAAATAAGCCAATTCGAAATTCAAATTCATACATCATTAAATCAAGAACAAGTTTGGTTTATAAACTTGAAAAAAAAATTATGAATTATGAATTATAAAATTATTATGTTTTTTGAGAATATAAATATACAGCTTTTCCACAATAGTTTTAAACATATTGTTAATTGGTTTTAAATCAATCACATACATTTTATTTTCAGTCATGCAAGCTTGCAAATCCATGTTTTTCATGGTAAAAGGTCAACGAACCAAGGATATATTTTCTGACTTTGCAACATTTTGGAGGAGACTGACTAGTGAATCTCAAATAAGATGGGTAAACTTGACCAAAAAAGTTCGCACCGTTTAGCATGCTTAAAAATTTCGTCTTTTAGATTGGACCTGAAAAAGGGGCAGTGCACCTAGCCGTCGCTGCAATCATCAATTCTTTATGGGATTTATGGGCCCGGATGGAAAATAAACCTCTGTGGAAACTTCTTTCTGACATGAGTCCTGAACAATTAGTTTCCACAATCGATTTTCGTTACATGTATGAATTTCCAATTTTCCTGAAAACATTGAAAAATTTTAGACAAATTGTTTCAAAAATTAGTACAAATTAAACTGAAATTGAACTTGAAATTTGACTTGCATTTTAGAACAGATGTGATAACGAAGGAAGAAGCGATACAAATTTTGAAAAAGAAAAGTCAAGGCAAAGCTGAAAGAGAGCAATTTTTAAAAACAAGAGGATATCCCTCCTACACGACCCAAGTTGGATGGATGGGTTACAGCGATGAAAAAGTAACTGCCCTCTGTCAGGAATATCTTAACCGGGGTTACACAGCTTTCAAGGTCAAAGTCGGTCAAAAATTGGAAGACGACATTAAACGCTGCCAGCTAGTGCGACAAGTGATTGGGGATAAAAATCATTTGATGGTGGATGCCAACCAGGTTTGGGACGTGCAAGAAGCGGTTTCTTGGATGAAATCTCTTGCAAAGTTCAAGCCACTTTGGATAGAAGAACCGACATCACCCGACGACGTCTTAGGTCTCAAGATATTTCAAATATCAAATCAAAAATAAAATTTCAAACGAGAACAAAAAAATTGATTTGGTGATTTGTTTGAAGGTCACAAGTACATTGCGGATCAGCTGAGGCCACTTGGGATTGGAGTGGCGACCGGAGAGATGTGTGCGAATCGGGTCATGTTCAAACAAATGTTCCAGGCTAGTTCATTTGATTTTTGCCAGATTGATTCAGCTAGAATTGGGGGCGTCAATGAAATTCTGTCAGTTTATCTGATGGCTGAAAAATTCCAAGGTGACTGATTAATTAATTTTTGAAGGAACAAATTTTGTCATTTTTCAAACTCTTTTGTTTGAAAGATACTACTTTTTAATATTGTGTGATTTTTTTAACGTGCTTATTAAATTTTGATTCAGTTCCAGTCTGCCCTCACGCAGGGGGTGTGGGTCTCTGCGAGATGGTGCAACATCTGCAGATGTGGGACTACGTGAGTTTAAGCGGGTCGATGGACCGAAGAATGATAGAATACGTAGACCAACAACACGAGCACTTTGAAAATCCAGCAGTGGTCATCGGGAGCTCGTACAAGTGTCCGGAATCTGAAGGCTACTCGACGAAAATGACAGCCGAAACAATTCGCAAATTTTCATATCCTGATGGAACTGCTTGGAACAACCTAAGTTCATCAATTTAAACATAAACATAACCATAATCATAAGTTCAATTTTTTTAAACAAATTTTTTTAATATCTGTTAACATGTTGATTTGTCATACAAAAAATTGTCACATGTACATCACTGACTTTCGTGTTTAAATCTCGACTTGACGTAGTCCGTCTGAAAGAAAAAGGAAATAATTTCGAATTATTGACAGGATTTCTTCATGTCCTTACTTTTATGTACAACTTTTTATACTTACACTAACAAACCAATAAGAATCTGGTTTGAACATCATTTTATGAATGAAACTCATGTTTTCAACTGGAGAGATCACGTGTAAATGCAAGTGACCAACCCTGGTAAACGGTGGCCAGTGAAATCCTGTCCTTGTTGACGCGACATCGAGATTTTGCTGTTCGCATATTTTGCCAACTTTATCCACTACTTTGTCAACTAAAAAAAGACGTTTCATTTTTAAAATTGTATCTCAACTGATAACGCAATGAAATAATCAAAATTCAAGTATCGTAAAATTGATATATCAATTCAAAAAACTTGAAGTTTGCTCGATGAAATACAATCATTATAATGATTATTATTATAATTAAATACATTTTTAAAAATATTATTACATATCTCTTCATCCTCTGCCTTCAGACATTTCGCATTGAGAATATGTTTTTTAGGAATAATCAAGTAATGATGTGTCGATGCAGGACTGATATCCTTGAAACAAATCACATCGTCATCCTGAAAAATGTTCAAAGTAATCAAACATCTGAACAAAAAAAAACAAATAATAAAATCTCATTATAAATAATGTTTTGCTTTTTTTATAATACCTGATAAATCTTCTCTGCAGGCTCCTCATCGTTAACAATTTTGCAAAAGATGCAATTCTTATCTTGACTAACGATGTCTGTTGACATTTTTTTGACAGACGAATTCCGGATTGACAAGTTTAAGTTGTCACAAACGTACCTGATTGTGTTACGAGTCAACAAGTGTCGAATCAACATATACAAATATTGGAATACAAAAGAATGAAGAAAATTCTGACGGACGAAAAGTTGACTTTTATCGTTTTTCTATAAAACTACTCCGACGCAGCGACAACAAGTTCGCAATTAATTGCACAGAGGCCACTACTTTCTGCACGAAGTCCAGCAATATTAAATGTTGAACTTTGGCTTGAACTTTTATGATTTTAACAATTTGGGCATTGTTTTTGGTTTTCTTCTTGATAGAAATGAATTTTTTTATAATCATGCAATGAGTTTAATTTGATAACATTATAGTTTTGGTTTCACAAAAAATTCCTCAAAAATGAAAAAATTGATTGACATACAAATAAACGAATTTATGTTCATTATTTTTGACAAATTATTTTTTAAAATAAACACTATCTTTGTATTTTTAGATAACTAAAACATGATCGATAAGGTAGATATCTGACGGATTTTCAGTTTGTGAAATTTTGGTCATTTTTAGTTATTCATGGTCACTAATGTTTTAAGAATAATTAATTTTCATTTAACACCGCTGTTTCCTTCAATTTTCTAGGTCAATATTCCATATTCATTAGAAAAATGTAATATGTCATACAAACAAATCGGAAGTAAAAAATTACAAGAGTTCTTGAAGTCTTTTTAGTTTACAGACTTTGAATACTCAATATTATTTTGATAAAATGTGTTTTGTCTAATTTGCCATTACAAAATATTTTGTCGAATGATATTTTTATTTAAACAATAAATATCACAGTGTATCAAACTGTTAAAAAATTTAAAATTATTTTTCAAATCCAAACTAAGTCAAATTTCAACAAATGCTTAAAATCGGAATTTTTTACAAGATGTTTATTTTGTGGAAATATTTCAAAGTTAAGAATTGAATAACTAAACCCGTTGGCAGAGTTCAAATTTTTAAAGCAAGCATGGAAATTCGTTTCGAATTCCCTCGAACAAGAATCGAGTCAATTGGTTATGCGGAAGCTACTTAAAAACCAATTTTTTTAAAGATGCTTTGTAAACCACCCTGAAAAGTCAAATTAAAATTTGAATGACTGAATGCGTTTGGCAGAGCTCAAATTTTTACAGCGAGCAGAGAAAGTCGCTCCGAATGTCCTCGAACAAGAATCGAGTCGTTCGAGTATGCGGAAGCTATTCAAAAACCAATTTTTATTAACGGTCCTCTGTAAGCCTACCAGAAAGGCAAAATTAAACTTGGACTCACTGAACGCGTTGGGAGGGCTCAAATTTTTACAGTGAGCAGGGAAAGTAGTCCCGATTGCCCCCGACCAAGAATCTAGTTGATCGGTTACGCGGGAGCTACTCAAAAACCAATTTCTAATAACGGTGCTCTGTAAAACCACTCTAAAGGCAAAGTTAAAATTCCGATATGGAGTTGTTCCGATATCGAGGGGGTGTTTACAAACATTAAGTAATTTGGTTAAAAAGAGATTAGTTATGATGTGAACGATCCTTTATTATAAACTTAAATGAATATGACGAGATTAAAATAGTAAATAAGTTGTTTAAAGAATATTAAAATCATAAACAACGGATCAAAGATAAAATTCGGATATTAAAAGATTGAAGATTAAGTTCTAAAAATTAAGATTGAAATATGTGTATGAGTATGTGTAAAATTTTCAATGTCACCAATGAAATTTTAATTATTCGTTTGTCTTTTTGTCTCTTTGCGAGTTCGTCAGTTTGTCTGTATTTTGTATCGTAAAAACAATTAATTTAAAAGTAACGATTAAATTCACGTTTCAATTTTAGTAAAAAGAGGGGCTTCTGCAATTGCGCCGACAAAAAAAAACTTGAAAAAATGTTAAACATTGAATTTAAAACATATCATAGAATCGGTCATAAATTAATTAACATATTTACTGTCCACCTTAAAAGGGGGCTTCTGCAATTGCGCCGACATGAAAAACATAGATAAGAATCCTTTGTTTTAGATTACGCAGTTGCGCCGAATCAAAATATATATGAGTTGCGCCGAATTGAAATATATAATATATCAGTTATATATTAATAATCATACATAATCAGATCTGCTCTGAGAAAAATTGGCGAGGCAGCGAAATCGACTCCATTGTGTGTACGAATTTTCAATGCGCACCGGGCGAACTGCGTCTGAGATACGCTTTCACTTTAGTTTTGGTAATAGTTCCGAGTAGTTGAATTCGACTTGAAATTTTGTACACTTGTAGGTCAT
>JAAMPD010002580.1:0-14099 GCA_025266255.1 Trissolcus basalis
GGAACATATGACGTGTTCGACGTTATTTTTTTTATTACAGCTTGGCTCATGTATTTTTATTTATATATATTTATTGTTCAAAGTGGTCAGTTACTGGTGCGTGGTCAATTACTGGTACATTTACCCTTGGTACAAATGTAAATGAAACGAAAAACTCCAAAAAATGATGATTTAATATCAACAATTGAAACGAACCAACGATTAAGTTGACAAACGGTGGTTCCATAAGAGGCTAAGCTATCTCGAATTTGAAAGCAACGTAATTACAGTATGATGCTTTTACTCGCATCGTAAGAATTGTTGTGACGACAGCTGCTGTCCACGCATTGTCCAGTTCATTCCTCGATTGCGTGTATTGTACATACACAAGCGCGTATTTGGTATCATGTACGACAAGAAGCGCATTGAAATATGACAGCATCAATCACCGTCTCTTAGCAAAATACTTAACGAACAAAATCGCCGTGACAAAGTGAAATCGATCGGCAGCCGGTTTTTGCATACCTGTTCAGATTGTTTTAGCGATTCAATCACTTTTTTCGCATCTCCAAGTTAGCGATCGATAAAAGTCAAAAGATCGGCAATAAAAATGTGCAAGTCACTGAAGCAAGACTCAAACTAAATTAAAACGTCACCTAATTAAATATACTCGATGTTTTTCTTTAAAAAAAAAAAAACAAACAAACAAACAAGCCGATTGATCGCTATTGCCAATTAACGTACCAAATGAGCCCGGAAGTCGGTCATTCACACAAAATAAACTATACGAGTTGTAACTTTTTTACGTTTGTCTGTTGTATTTTTATTGATGGTCCATTAGCAGTACAAACGAATGAAAGGTCTTATAAAATTAGTGTTTTGAGCTGTAAAGCAGATCACGGAGCAGCAGATTTTTTTATGTGATTCCGTGCATAAATAAAACTTAATAATTAATCCAAGCAAGTAATAAATGTCTGTGCTCATCTTCAAAAAAGTTGAAGATATGAGTAGAGTTAACAATAAAGAAAGTTACGTTTATGATCAACCATATTTTGCAAGAATAAAGTTTACTGAATTTTTCTTAAAGTAAAGACGAGAAAAATATTAAAAATGTCAATGATAAAAATATAAACAAATAAATACTAGAAATTAAAAGTTTTATTATTTCTAGTATTATATATATTTCATGTACTTAAAACGACTTTTAAATATATTTTGGAAAAATGTTTAGAGTGCAACTACACTCTTTATATACACTTTATACACTTTTTATTAAAAATACGAGTTTGGATATTTTAATACTAAAACAATGCTGAATTTAATTTGAAATTTCTGGAATATAGGTAGAAAAATTATCACGTATAGTTACTACATCTATATATTCCGATGTGTGATGCATCAGGTGCTCCTCGCATCAGGTTATCATCGGGATTCGCGAGGAATTTTTGGGCGTCCCAGACCGGCTGGATCTCTATTCAATATTCTACGTTCTCCACATGCGCGGTCGCGCACACATCATCTCGTACCTCAGCTGTTTGATGGGCTCGAAACTTGTTCCGACGAATGTGATGAAAATTATGACCGCCTCATCGAATAATTCGACTCGGGAAAATTGGTGGGTGGAGTTATAATTATACCATACGTTACATAT
This sequence comes from Trissolcus basalis, assembly GCA_025266255.1. Lineage (NCBI taxonomy): Eukaryota > Metazoa > Arthropoda > Insecta > Hymenoptera > Scelionidae > Trissolcus > Trissolcus basalis. Next base: position 1,631 of record JAAMPD010002580.1, read on the forward strand.
TTTAATTAAAAGATAGAACAAACTTAGTGAATATTACCATCGTAATGCTATATACTTTTAGACCGTTTCATTAAATCCTGATTATAAAAATTTATTTAAATTGTAATTTTTTAATAGTCTGTGTTAATAAAATTTTTTTAGCTTTATGGCATTTTAAATATTTTGGATATTTAAATTTAATAACTACTATCGAATTACAGTAATTTGTTGAAATTGCTTAAAACAATAACTTTATTGTATATAAATTACAAAGTGATAATGAAGAACATATCTGCTGATTTTATTTTCACGCGAAGGAATTGAAAATTGAAAAATTATTTAACCATTTTTTCAGTTTACAATGTTTAATTATTTTAATGTTGCTTTTTCTTTTTCTTTGAGTTGAATATAGAAATTCTAATATGTGATAGAACTCATCACAAAATCTTTCATACCAAATAATAATATATAAGGATATAATTTATATAATCATATTTGGTTTGTAATTTTTTAGATGAAACAAATTTTTCTAAAAATGTCCCAACTATCTTCACTTCTCTAACAAATTACCCAAATTTCTAATTATTCCAATATTCTAAAATTTTATATTTTTAATAATTCTTTAGGTTATTAAATTTGTTAAAATTACGATAAATTGAAGATTATTTGTTGACCATCGGTTTAATTATAGGATTTGATATGAAATAACGTTTTGACAGAATGTTTTGAATAATAATGCATCTCAGATTACCAAAATGTTGCAGATTTGAGTCATAAATCAGGTGCATTTAAAAATTGCAAACGGTTCCATTAGTCGATTATGAGATGGCGCGTGTTGAGCTAGGGCATGGATCAGATGACTGTATCACATCCTATCGTAGTCAACCTGACGCCAGTTGCGCCCGCGTATATGTAATTAATATATAAATCGACGGTTGTAACTCATTCGACAGCAGCGCTTCATGAAGCAAGAAGCTTTTATGGCTGCTCGTGTAACCCGATACCGCGTGCATGTGTATCCAGCACGTGCCGAAAGGGCATTCTCGGTTCCGCGCTCTGACGATCCGCAATTTGTCGGTTCATTGCTTACGCAGCGCGCGACTAAAACTCCCGTCCTTTTTTTTTTTTTTTCTACAAACCACACTTGTTAGCACCAGAGTCTAACAACAACAAAGATGAAAATTTATACGTGGCTTTCCATTTATGTACCAGCAAATTTTTTATAATTTCCGAAATGAAACCACACAAGTCTCATATGTACGTACTTCAATATGTTCATACTTAATAAATAAGTATATTATCCAAAAGATTCACGTAGTCTTATATAAATTTTTCCTCGTTAAACCATTATCCTTTTACGAAGAAATTCTATAGAAAGAAATCTCGGAAAGATTTATCTTAAGCAGATTGGTTTTTTCTTAGCTCACAGACGATAAACTTAGCTGTCTAAAAATGTTTATTGCAAACACGTTTGACAGCTAGACTCATCATTAAAATTCAATCAGATCAGAATTTTATGTCGAAAAGCGACTTCGGCCAATACCATTTCTAGGCATTTCTGCAGGGATTCCTTTTGCGATTTAATCAGATTCAGTGAAAATTAATTAAGCTTCGATTAGACGTCTAATTGATTCGATTTCAAATACACGACTCGGAAAACTCGATTAGAATGAACAATTCAAACGAACGCTGATGGAATTCGTCCGCACGCCACAAAAAATATTGCAAGAATGTTTATCAACCTTATTTTGTTAATACATTAGAGTTCACATGATGACTCATTTTTCGAACTAATTATGAAATTAATTATTGATGACATCAACCGAGCGATATCACTTGGAAGTAACAAAAACCGCATAACCTGTTACGAGAGAAATAAAACATTTAAATGTGCGCAGTAGCAAGGCTGAATAACAAGCTCATCGAGATCTGTCGGAAACGGCATCAAGAGACGGTGGATATCTGTTGCTGGGCTTGGCGCGCGTGCTTTCTTCCAGCAAAAGGGTAGTGGTCTCACCTGCCACACAGGTGCCCCCTTCTCCTTCGTTACCTCATCGTAATTCAACCTGTAATAGCCACTCATGTACCTGCACTAGTAACCTTGTCGAAGTGTTTATTTCCTTCTTCTATATAAACATTACATTTGAATTAGAAAAAAAAACATAATATATCAATTAATACTTATATTTCCTTCAGCACATCTCATGTATCCAACAAAAAAGAAAAATTTTTTTCAAAAAACTTTCACCTCAATAATGACATTGAGAAAACATTAACGATGTTCTTTAACTTTAAATTATCAACAATGTTGGAACAAATGATTTTTTTGATTTTTATTGAAAAACATACCAGCCATGATTCACAGACTGTTTTTTATCACAACACAAGGAATGATTATTATCTGCTGGGAACAAACATTAAAATCTTTTTGCACACATAAACGTTTTATTGCCGGTCGCATAATTCTTTCTCAAATTAGGCTAAACGATCAAGCGAACAATAAAGTTTTCGAGCGGCTGCCATAATCGTATGTCGGAGTCTGCCATCAGAACGAATTTCGTCTGAATTCTTTTGATCGGCACTGCACACTGCGGGAGCCGTGTATATATGTCTGAAATCGGTCGTCGGTTTACTTGTCAGAAGGAATTATTTCGCACGCGTGCAATACTTTCCGAAAAACGAACATCAACGTACAAATTAATGTTTGCCGTTAATCATTTTTCTCTCATCGACAAAGTATTCCTTGCGTTTTTTCTCGTTATGTAAACGTTCGTACATTCACAAATATTACTAACCAAAAAACGTACATGATTACTTTATAAGCATACAATATATAATCGTGGTCGTAATTTTTCTCATTTTCTTATTTTAGGCTAAAATAATTAATTGTATTATAATTTGGCAAGTGAAAAAAACTAAATATTCATATATATTCAGGAATCAAATTCTGATTTGTTGACTATTTAAATCGTCGTTGATAATTTTGAAGTACAGCTTTAAAATGAGTTTGATATTTTTTAGATGAGGAAATGTAAAAGATAAATGTATAAGATAAAAAATACACATTTTGACATGGGTCTGAAGTTTGAACCGGAAGTGTATATATCAGAAGTGTATCCATAGATTGTAATTTGTTTTTTTTTTATAAATTATTTCAAAAATTATAGTTGATATTTCCTATTCATTTTTCGGAATATTCATAAAAAAATGTGAAATCAGGTTAAATAATACCGATATAAAAGTAGATCAAAAAATTATGTTCATTAAAAAATATGTTGATAAAAAATGATTGATGCCGATCGTATACAGAATAACGATAAGGTATGAAATCATTCGATAAATCGTGGTACTCATTTTTGGAGCAGTGTTAATGGCACGCTCTCGTATTGGGTAGTTTATCTTGGACACACTTGGTTGCGGCGAGTTTTATCAACGGCCGGTTGGGCGCAGCTTGTCGTGTCGGCGTTGGCATCGGTTAATTGCAGAGAAATCGGGCGAAAAAAAGGAACATACCGCGCGCGACACGTCCGTGGATTTGGCGTTAAGGAGATCGGATGACAATTAAGCAGGGATCCAGTGGATATCAAGATGACAGCTGCCTCCGCGTGTAACTGGATCCGGCTGTGCCAGCCGAACGCGCCGTTTCCAAACGTTACGCCAATTTTCGGTAATTACGCGAGATTGCGACCGATGTCGATTTTATGCGACAGATCGCCGGGCGCCCGCGAGACCTAATGAGACTCAACTCACCATAAATTGGGTACAGGACGATGCAAAAATGTAACCCATACTTATAAGGCTTAAACAAAAAAAACTTCGGAGACATCATTTTTTTAAACACACATTTTTTCAAACCGGGAGAAATTAATTGTGAACGTTATTGCAAAAAAGATTGAACAAGATTTTATGTCAAATAAACATATATGTGCTTTGGTATACACATATCCGCATGTTGAAAATATATTCTCGTATATATTTGTGATGAATTTCAACTAACCAAAAAAAAAAAAAAGAAAAAAACAATTAGTATATTAACATAAATTCGAAGACTATGTAGGAAAAAAAAATAGAAAATGATAATCTGTTTTAGATGTTATAGGGCGTACTCTAACGTTGATAGAATCTTTGATAAAATCTAGAAACAAAAACTCAAGCTGCCCCCTTTAAAATTGATGCAACCACTGAGTTCAAAATCCGGGGTCGAATGATAGAAAGTCAAAGAAACAGAGAGTGCAACGTTCTTCGATTAGCCAGCTGTCATGAAAGAAAACTATATACAGCCGTTGAAACAAATAAATTTTAGAAGCAAACTCACCGGTGGTCGTGTATTTTACGTGAATCAAGTAGCTTATCTGAGCGTTATCATTGAAGAGATGTGAATTTATCTCGTGTTTCTATTACTTCAAATAAGCTTTACTCATCCTACATTACTTCCTGTCAGTTTTTTTCTTTTGTTCCATTCTAACTTACGGGAACGACTTGGCGGAATAGCACACCTGGCCATTCAATTATCGGTATATCTCAACCGCTATGTAGGTTCAACCTCTAACCTGAAAGAATTTTTAAACGATATCATTTTCTGGTTTAAGATTTCAACTTTTCTTTTGACAGATTATAAGATTTAGTACACATTTTAATTTTCAATTATGACGTGATTTAGAAAACTGAAGTTGAAAATAAGTGAATTTTTAAAGCGAACATTCATAGATAACTTTTAAATCAAAATTAAAATGTATCTAATTTTTATTGAATTTTATTTGTCATCATTCCCATTTTATTTGGCTCTGAGAAACACTTGCGTAATTGAGTACTTTAATTGAAGCACAAGCCTTTGATGTAGTTGTAACAGTAAACTCATGAATGGAGGGTGTAAATGTAGACCAGTAGTTTTTCTTGTGCGTATCATTGTTAGTGACTTGGAAGAAGTCGCAAAAAGACCCAAGTTGAATGAAAACCAATTCGAGTCAGTTTCGAACATGCCTACTATTTCATTCACTCCTTTTACAACTTATCGATCAACTTCTATCCAACTTAATTATATCATTTTGACTAAAACAGAGAGCCTCGAGGAATAAAATTAAAACGGGTAATCACTCACTCAACTTTTTTCTTTCTTATCGTAAGTTTTTTTTTTTTCTTGTAAATTAGCGATAATCATTTCACTACAATCCATTTAATGGTTTGTTATAATTTTGCAGGCTTCTGAATATGAAATGATGACGAAGCTTTTTATGAAAATGTTAATTACACGTGAGGTACAAACGACATGATACACACACGCGTTTTCCAAATTTTCGAAACCGAAAAAAGAAACAGATGATTTTGAAAGATTACAGTGTAGTATCAAGAGTAGTAATTTTCTCGTTCCTTTGAGCAAAGGACTACGTATACTCGAACAAACACTGAAATGGTAAAAGTAGGCTGCGGAATCAAGTCACCCTGCTTTTCAATTTGAGTAAAAAAACTTATGCGATTGGTTGGATTCAACGTTGTCAGTTTTTAGTTGTACCTGCATTTTTCGTTTGATGTGTGACAACGAAAGAACTTTATCGATCAAAAACGTGTTGTTTTATTTTACAATTATAGAATTGTAAAAAAATTATTTATCTTTTTTTTCAATCTTTATTTTCTATATTTCAACCTACTGACAATTTTATTACTGAAAAATTGCGAAAGAAATCTTCGAACTATAAAATCAATATTAATTCATTAGCAATTTTGAATCAAATTATACGAAGTGCTTTTATAGTCTTATTTATTTATGATGAGCGACACTGATGGATTATGAGTTCCAGTTGAATATGACAATTGACAAAAAAGTGATTACGACAGGTCACATTATGATAAAAAATATGTTCCGTTCTATATTAATACATTAAAAGAAACAAAAACATCATTTTCATGAGATTTTGAATGGATATGATTTGTTTGTTTTGCTCGATATGTATATTTAATAAATTAATTTAATAAATTGATAAAAAGTGTAAATTTATATAAAAATGCTAATCCATATACAATATTCAGACGTTTTTTCTTTATTTTACCATTTGGTGTGCAAAATAATTTTTATTTTTATTTGAATTTTTTTTCTCGGAATCACATGAGTAAATATGTAAAAATATTTGTATTTATTTTAAAGATATTACCAAAACTTATTCTCAGTATTTATTTATTTGAAACTATTATTTATCATGAGTTAGATTGTGATTTGTTTTATATTTTTCCAAAATTTTGCCATATCTTTCTAGAAAAACTAGCAGATTGTTAAAAACTGTTATTTTAATGAGAAATCATAAATTCGACGTGAGAATATCGAAACTTCTTATTACTGTTTGAAAAATGACCGAACAGGGCGCACACAAAAGAAAAGAAGAGAGGCACACCAGGGCTAAGTTCATTGAAATCTCAGCTGAATTGTGGTTTGACTGGTCGTTTGAAAATCCGAACACTGATGTATAAGAGCCGACAGGTGCAGGGGCCGAGCAATTTAAAAAAAAGAAGAAATTATTCTTTAACATCTTCCGCAAGATGAAGCAAACGTCGACGAGCCTAACATATCTAGAATTGATAATGAGATTTTGTGGAGATTCTGATAAAATTGTAGCGATGAAAAAAGTTTAGTGGGATCGATGTATAAAAAATTAATCGATATACTTGTTAACCAAATAAAGGAGCGGAGTTAACGCAAACAAGTCCAAAAATGGGGCAGGATAAAAAGCAAACTTTCGCTGTCTAAATCGCGGGGACACCAATTAAATGATTATAAATATATTTTGGGTGGTAAAAATAAAAGCGGAACCTCATGATGGGCATGTGCGGTTTTTTGGCCACGTTCAAATTCGGAGTGGCGATTTCGGCAAGGGGAAAAAAACTGATACCCATATCAGTCCTGGGTTTGAAACCCGTTCGGTTTAATCGAGAGAAATCACTTAAGTGGTTGTCTGCGATAATCCATGTAGCGCACGTAATATGCCGAGCGGAAAGCAAATGATAGCTGGTCATACGCCCAATTTCCATAATTTGTTTCTTGTTCGTCGCTTGCATGTACCGTTGCTCCTCGCATGTGTGCGTTTATTCGTCAAATGTGTATCGCGCGTGTAAATTTTGCACTACATTTATATCTTGAAAATTATCCTTCTCGCATGATTCATTGTGTACATCAAAATGTGCGTGATAAAACGCACCGACACTTGACACGATCAAGTTGTATACAATAACGGCACCCAAATCAAACCATTTTCAACTTATATTATAATAATTAAATTTCAAGTTTCACCAATTATGGGCAACTTAATAGATTGATAGAAATGATCTTTTTTTTTGTAAATAAAAAAATACAAATATAAATTGTACATACTGAACATTTTGTATTTGAAATTACTTGCTATCTCCGATCTTGAAAAATTTATAATATGAGAACATGTTGTCATAATGTTGATGCATGCCACGCGACACAAATAAAACTTAATTCTGCTCATAAAAATAAAATAAGAACGTACGTTCGTTTCAAATGCATCGGAGTAACTCTCGCTGTCAAAATCAGACTACAAATGTCATCATCAGTCATCGTCAAACAAATTGGTTACCGCCGCAACAAAACAATTGACGAACGAATTCAAATTCAAATTTGACCAGCGTAACAGTACACTGTATATTATTTACATAAGTATAGTATTTTTTGTTTATTTTCAAGTCGAAACAGATCAGTCAAGAATGTTATTCTAAAAATCTAATATAACGACGTTGTGATTGAATTGGAAAATTATTTCGCTTCGGTTACAATAAATGAATAAATAAATTACATACATCATTGGATATCAAGTGAACAAGTTAAAATGACATAGTTTTTAATCTTAAGGATAATTTGTCAATGACGGTTTATAAATTTGCAGTAATTAGTAATGGATGAAAAGAATTATTAAATATGAAATGTACATCGCGGTGATACATTTTCGTGATAATATTGTAATCATCGTTATGATTAGTTCGTTATAAAAAATTTACACAACTTGTTAATTTGTTTTTTTTTTTTCGTCAGTCATTCAAAATTTGGTTCAAAGAATCTTCACAAGTGTCTCTTGTGAGAAATCGTCCATTTATAAAAGATTTTTTTTTGGATTTCGTCAAGAGGTTTATTCAAATTTGAGGTTTATAGTAAAACAAACAAAAAATTGTGTATAAATATGATATAAATTACAATGGACTCTTTTGACATGACGAAAAATTTGATCTCATTCAATTAATCCTCACTTCAACCGACAATGACAAATTTGATAAATTCAGGGAAAGCCATTGAAATTTCACACCTATATTGTTCGAACTTCTTTCATCCACAACTGAGGCTCAATAATCAAAAGGATTGGGTAAAGAATCCTCTCAAATAGAAAGCGTTGAAAATTCAAATTGAGAAAAAATTTTATTGATGTGTGAAAATATTTTGTTTTTTTTTCTGGAAAAACGGCATGAAAATAAATTGACAATAATAAATTAAATAGAGATTGTACAGTGGAAATAAGTTAAGACCGCTTCTTCTTTACGAGTTTGAGGCAAATATAAATAAAATAAGTCAAATTTTATGTTACCTGATTCGGTATCAAAGACACTCAACACCTGATTTCACATTCTGACATATTCACGTAAATCTTCTTTGGTACGCTTGTCTTATCAGCCGCAGAAAGTACACGCATATATGGCTCCACTATATATTTCTTTTTTAATTGCATTTCAAACGATTCGTTTCTTCTTCGTGCATCTTATGAAATAAGAACATTCTAATTTTTAATAACAATATAAACACATAAGAATCTTTTTTTTAAACATTTATATATTTATGATTACATGTACGGCAACTTGTATGAAGAATTTATGAAAAAAAGTTGCTTATATACATAGAATTTTATTAATACCCACACATCCTGTGAATGAAACAAATTATAAATTAGGTTTATTAAGTTAATCGAGAAAATACATAAATAATATTTCATTATTAATTCAACAGGATTATTGAGTTGAAGTGTAGTTGTATATTTGGGTCACTGCGACTCGATGTAGGAATTAGCTTACGTGTGTCACGTGTATTTTGCTTTCTTGTTCTTTTTGCGTCAACTTCTTCACCTGTCGATCGGACGGCTTGCTTTTATTGTCTGATCATATTATACTTATGCGTCAATAGGAAAAAAGAATAAGCTTAATTATATCGTTTTATCATATCAAAAACCATTTGAAGTGATATTCATTTTTACATAAAGATAAAATCAATTATAACAAAGTAATTATGCGTGATTATTATTTATATGAAATAGTGCTGACAATCGATTTACATCATAGACACAATTTTTTTTCAAAATAATTTGGAATATAAGTACTTAAAAATGAACTCGTAACTGTTTCATTTGGAAAGAAATCGTTTTAATTAGTTTGTTTTCATAATGATCGGCTGAACGTCTCGGTACAATAATCTCTTTTACGGTAAATAAATTAATGGTCGTAACATACGCTGAGAATTAGTTTTTGAATGTGCCCACTCGCGTTACGAAATTCTGATTAAACAAGTTAATGAAGTGTTCAAAAGTCGAGTGTTTTATGTTCAATTAAATGTTTATTGCCAATTGTTAAAATCCCGTTCTAAATTCAATGGGCAAACACAAAATCATGAAGCGCTTTGATTCAAAATCGTGTCACATGAAATGATTTGTACATAATGTAAAGTGTCAACATTAGATTGAAAAAAACATTTTTTTCGTTCAAAAAAATTATTCCATAATGTGTAATAAAACCAAATGTAAAGATTTTCCAAGTCCACCAAGATATATATATGTGCCCGATATATGAATATTACAATGGATTGTATGTAGATTACACATATATTCTGTATATGAATCTTATACTGTTCCACGAATCAAATTTTAATGTTTCATACTGTTACCCTCGTATAGTTGCCCTTTATATGTTGTATGTCATATGTCGTAATATGGCATCATGACAATTTTATTTGTGACATGAATGGAACATATGAAAGAAGCTATAAATATTAGCGCGTGATATTTGAAATGGACTGAGTGTCATACATGAAACCATATATGCGCCATATAGTATACATACATGGCCAATATTCATCAAATACATACATAACAAAATTATTTAAAACTTCTTCACAGACCAATATAAACGTTGAGTTAGGTTGTGAGATCTACGTCTGTAGCTGAAAAAGGAGTCGGCTTTTTGGAATAAGCGAGACAAAATATGATGAAGCTCACATCGGATTGAATAAACCGTTACGCAAAATGCTTGTGTTTCGCGTAGGTTCGGGTGTGCTCTGCTTGCCAGATGACATGACACGACTACTCCGAGAGGCAGGGATGTGTGTGTGTGTACAGGCGCACACAAGCCAAAAGCACCAGGTTGAAAAAGAAGGCAGACAGAAAATATACGCACCTCGCGCAGACTCGGCCAAGCGTGTAGCTGCGTGTGCATGTTTTATATGGCCTAGCTCCCACGAGCTGGCACGGCACGTGCCCCTCGCGTGCCATTGAAGTCATCCTCTGGTCGTTTGACCTCACTTATTACCCTTCCGGGATTTCCTGCAAGCTCCCTCATAACTATATTCCGTCCATAATATGCAAGACCACAATTAAATCCCCCGATGAATAACGACCCCGGTCCTTTTCAATTAACCTCAAAAATCGGCATTCGTTTCTGGACCTCTCTCAGGTTGATTATTCGCATTCGATTCACGCGCACATCGTATGGCCCGAATATCTCGTGTCATTTCTTTATTAAACGCCACGATTATGCTTGCAGCGTACCAAGAAGCCGTTCGCAGTTTTTCTCAGGAGCTGAATTAATGAGTGCCAGAAAAACTGGTCTCGGGATATATGTATGTTACCGTATATACTTTGACGCTTGCAACAGGAGTCAAAGTATTTGATGGACTCGCGCGCAAACCGATCGCTTCGACATCGCGAGCTCAACAAATCTCACGGCGGCGAATATCTTTTCGCATCAAAAAGTGATGCATTTCATGTTTCGTGTTTTACACATCGTAGTTATTTCTGTATTGAAAAATGTGTCGAAGCCAACAACAAGGCTTCCGATACCCCTTTTTTTGTTTAAACTCCAATGGTTGTAAAATTTGCTCATTTGTATAATATTCGGTTTCTGCAGTGCAGTCGAGTTTTCAGACCACTTTTTCAAATATCTCATGTCGGTTAAATGACTTTTTTTTTAAACGCAACAATTTGAAATTCAAGCGGTGTTCTGCTTGCATAGGGGCGCAACAGTTTCACGCTTGGCCTCTCTTATGAATCGTCGTGTGGTGCTTCATTTAATCACCACGTATATATGTTTCAGTCCCTCCAGGTGTATACCTATATTCTTGCGCTTATGATTACCAGTCGTTTTTTCCCTTCTTTTTTTTCGCTTTATTCTTATTCTCATCAGAATTCGTTTCCAAATCAAATCTAAAAAAAATTCTGCGATTTGATATTTTGCTATGATTATTTTTCTTGAATGTTTATCTCATGTTTGTTGGGTGAAACATGAAAAAAAAATTAAACAAAAAACTCGGACGAAGATTATACATTCAAAAAATTATGTGAAAAAGCTGAATATTTAAATAGAAAAAGAAGAGTGAGTAATAAAAAAAATGTTGTGGTTATAGTCGTGCTGACGCAACTTGCACATGTTACCTAGTGGTGTATATGATGACACCAGATGTCACTACAAAGTTGCGTTCGTGTGTCATCGAAGTTGCTATTTTGATTGAACATCAAGTTTTTCGGTTAATGACGTGGTACAAAATTTAATAGAACAGGCGATTTTAGCGCGGTTTGTGAACTTTTTCAGAGTCCCTCTGCACACAAAAACAAAAGTTAAGGTAATCGAAATGACTGGTTTGTTTACGAAAATGAGTTGAGGCTTTAGGGGTTATACGACAATTGTTTTTATTATTACATACGATAATTCATCATTTTTCAACAGTAAACAAAGATTCAACGGTAAAACCAAACAATTAACAGTAAATAAAAACACAAAAAAACATAAAATTCGAAAATAAAAATTGTTTATATTGTTACAAAATATAACTCATCGTTTTTTAACAGTAAACAAAGATTCAATAGTAGAACGAATCAATTAACAGTAAATAAAAACACAAAAAATATAAAATTCGAAAATAAAAATTGTTAAAAAACACCTAGTAAAAAAGATCATATATTGGCTATATATAAAACATATATGGCAATATATTATTGACCAAACATAGACAATATATTGAGTGATTTCAAAAATTGTCAAAATATATTGCCAATATATAGTTCATAATTGAACTTATATAATCAATATATTGTCAATACATGAACGTATATAGACAATATATTGTCAATCTATTGTCAATGTATGAACAATATATGATTTGCTGAAAATAATATATTGTCAATATATTGATAATATATTGTCCATATATTGTCAATATATGGTCAATATATGATTT
>JAAMPD010002581.1:0-14092 GCA_025266255.1 Trissolcus basalis
CCTTAATCCCCTCGTGTGCCTTGTTCATTTGATCATATTATACATTTTACTAAAATCTCGACATAATATATTAAATATCATTAACATTCTAATAATTTTAAATATCATATTTTTTGTATTTGTTTAAAATAAAATTAATGCTTATCTCAAATTATTCATTCCTTTTACTTTTAATTCGCTTTGTATTACATTTTTTACATGATTTTTCCTGTAAATTTTTATAATTTTATTTCATTGATTTCTCGCATTACACGAAACCCGCAGTTTTTCTATTTTCGTCGGGCGATTTTTCTCTTTTATCCAGCTCTCTTTTCTCACACCCGTTAACAATCGTGATAATCCACTTGTCATGAGCTTTTCAACCATTATACTGCGCCTTGAAGATCCCGCCTGGTTCATTCTCTTCTTCCATCGCTGTTTGTATAGTGACAATTCCTTGTTTTACACAAGAGATACCATCACACCAACGACGACAAACCTTTCTTCCTCCCGTCCTGCTTCTTTTATTAAGAAGCCTCTCACAATGGAAAATCATCTTACGGCCATAACTTTGTAAATCGTTGCAGTTCTTTTGTCGTTGACCAGGTAACATTTTTCGTGGTGTTTACTGTAATAATATTGGAAACAATGTTTGAATAATTCTGCAACAAAATCCGCTTATGAAATTTTGTCAGGGGAGATTTAAACTCGAGGTTTGTTGTGACGAAAAGTTTGTGTGACAAAACAAAATTTGAATGATGAACATTTTCAAGTAAACAATGCAAAATTATGTGAAGTATAAAAGTGGGGTAAACAAAAAGTCTTGTCCTTTTTTATTTCAATTCGCGCGGAGAAAATGACACCGACATCGGAGTTTGAATGGGACGAGCTGAATTCTTGTGATCAGGTGGTATCTAGTAGGAATGCTTGATTCGTGAAGTTGGAATCGTCAGATCGAAGAAGGGTCGTGAATAATTCATTGACTTTCAAGTCGCGTACTTTTACGAGATGAATGCTTCTTTACACTTTTTCGCGGTAGGGAAAACTCTCCAGGCTGACATTTTTTTTGTTCTGTTTTGTTCGCGGATGCATAGCTCGTTAGCGTGATTCGATGCGCGAAAATTTTCAAAAAGAGTCATTGTCTTTTGTGCGCATTATTTGTCTGACGTTAATTAATTAATCTTAATTCAAAAAACAGGGTCAATTAAAAAAAAAAAGAAAAAAAAGAATGTAATATCGAGCTTTTGTATTGACGTTGAACAAAGTAGCATCGTATCCGATTGATCATTCACAATGTCTATTCGTTTAAATATAGTTTGTTTACCTTGTTGTACATGATTGAAATAAAGCCACGCTGCGGAGGAAGATATAATTTTTATTTATTTACGCAACATTGATCGATATTCGGCAGGGAAATTGTTTGGCGATTATATTGCAAAGTTGTGTGGTTTTTATAGCGGAATTTCACATGCGAGTGTATATATTTTTTATGATTAAAATGGACAGCGAGAGCATCAAACTCGCATGAATCAGTTATCGGAAGCAACATGGGAACAGTGATTCTTTGCTTTGAATGATCTATTTCCGGAAGAGAAGGGTGCGTTCTTGCAAAGAATTATTTGTTATGATGCGCACTGGCTTTTCATTGCATCGATTTATACGGATTGCCACTGGCTGTTGTGTATTGTGTGAAACTCATTCGGAATATGATAGAAAAACATTTCTGTTGGCGATAAAATTTTAACCGGCCGTCAAATTGACCGTCATTGTCATTCAAAGTACGCATTCGAATCACACTCTGAAATTATCAGTTCATTCGTACAATTACCACAAACATCGTCTATAAACCATCTTGATAATTTTTATGGCAGATTAGATTCATATATCATTTTGAAACGTTCTGTATGTTTTTTTTAATCCATATTAATTGCAATGGAAATCATGTTGAAACATTAAAAAATCTAATACCAAATGAAATTGTAAAAATTTCACAAAAAATTTCAACTAAAAAAAGTAAACGTATTCGATAGCGAAATTTCCTAACGACATCGTTTCTTTGACGAAATAGAAATTAATGGAAAATGTGAATAAAAAAATGTAAAAAAAACCTCGCGAAATTGCGAAAAATTCACGACTTATCAAGATGACTCGTTACGAATTCCGTTTACGTGCGTATTTTCCAAAGCCGATTTGAACGTCGATTGCAATGTAACACAGCAAACGAATTCCATCGCGCGTATTTTGATGTACGGTCAAGTGGTACGTTATTATTTTTATTGGACCCTGGATCAAAGTGTATCATTTCATTTCATCACAAATGCTTGGCCTTATCAAAACGCAATAACAAAGTCGTACATCTCGGCGTCTATGCTGTGGATTTCATTCCTCCCAACCCAATAGGTTTTTACATTCCATATTTTCTGTTTCGAATTTTGTTTAACTCCGTCCCAAACATTCAAAAACCGACTTCTCGTAACATGTTTGTTGTCAAATGAAATTTTTTGCGGAATCGTTGCTGCACATGCAAAATTAAATTTTATAATAAAAATTGTCTCGCATTTTTTGTAACAAATGTTAGTATTAAAACAAAAACAATTTTCTGGTAACGTTGTGAAAACACACCAATGACAAGAAATAGGTTAAACGAATTTATATTGACTCGCGCAAAAACTTATTGTGCTATGCACAATTTCAATTTTCCCGATAGAAATTTTCGGGTTGACAAATTGTTTGACGGAATTCAAAAAATGGGAACAACAATTGCAGAAAATTTTGATAAATATTCGGATAAAATTGTCACATCATCATTTTAATTTTTGATGTCAGACAACAAAACAATTCAAATTTTTTTTCCGAGTGCATTTGTTTCTGAAACGATCGTTGACTTCCAGCAAAGTTAATTTGCGTTACAAATGCGACTTTCTAAGACAAGATATTCTGCAATAATGGTCGTTGTTTTTGCAGTCTCATTGTGTGTCAACCGTTGAATCATTCACGTTGATTTTGTCAATGATGATTTGAAATAAACAAAGCGAGTCTTTATCACAACATCCGCGAGCACGAAAAAAAAAATTGCATTGTTTTTTTTTCCTGGTTCTTTTTCCTTTCCTCTGAATGAGTTTTCGTTACGAAATCAACAACTACAGTTTGTAATTTTATATAATCTATTAAAATAGAATTTGAATAAAAATACACGAAAGTGAGTGATGCGACGTACTTAGGCGAGTTTTTGTGTGTTGTCGTGGCTTATTTCAGCTTACAGTTTGTAAGCAACATTGTCGGTATACGAGGAGAAAACAATGGTCTACATAAATAACGAATGCAACCACATTAATTACGTTTCATTACAAGCCAAAACACTACACGATGATGAATTACGAAACGTGTAAAGTAGCTGGGCGTTTTCGAGCTAGTCCATTAGCTGATACATGCATTATTAATTATTATGATCGCAAACGGGATGTGTCGTAGATAAGAAAGATTATGTTTTAGCAATAATTAGCATTGCATAACGTGTCGAGAGGAAATGACAATTTTACAATGATTTACACTTGTTCAAGAGCTGTGTCGTCTGTTCTCGTATCCTCATTTTCCACTTACTACTGTATAAACATGTCTGCAGGTAAGCCGGCGAGCCTCCCCAGATACGTATGGTACCATCCAGCTAATTGTTTGCTGTCATATTAAATACAAACTTAAGGCTTGTGTACTGAGCCTCGATAAATTTACACGCTCCTTGATGCTTTTTGTTTCTTAATCCTCTCGAGTCTCAAGATGATGATTTATCTCTTGAAAAATGAAATATACCTGGCAACCGTATCTTGGCGTAAAAATTTTTGGCTATTCAACGTTTTTGTATTGTAAAATTCGAATGAAAAAAGTTCACATCAGGGACTATTGAGCTATTAGGTGGAATAAATAAATGAATATCTTAACTTTTTTTCGTTTTATTGATATAACAAGACGTATTTTACTTGCGAAAGATTTTACCAAATTCCATGAAGACGCGCTTTCAGGGCTTCAACCTGACAGACACTGTTGAGTTTTGCATGTGACTTGTGCGAGAAACGGGACAGCTGTTTGTTCGCGAAGCAATTGAGTTCGTCAGAAAAGCTTCTTTTCAATATGAAAGCAAGAAAAAGACAAGCTGATTCTGATAATATAAAAATATACCGAGTTTTGGAAGAACCTCATGCCACTATACTATTTGTGCATGTGCATTTTTTAAACTCCAATCGCCATAACCAAGCCACTTGTATTTCGCGAGCGAGAATAAGTTGTAACGAGTACGAAAGCTCGTGTTTATTTTTTGCACGAGTATTATTATCCACTGAATAGTTGCGTCGTTTTCAACCGAAAAACTTCTTCGCTCAGAAATGTATCGTGTCAGTGAACTCTGTATACTCCGATGAAAAAAATGCTTTACAATTCTTATAATCCAATTAAAGCAAACGAAATGTAAATTCCCAAACATTTGCTATCGCGATATGTTTCAACATTGTCGATAGGCAGCTTTCTTAGAAGTTATCCAATTTTTGGTACCGTGATTCAGAATAATTACACGAAAGTTACTAGAAAAATTGACATAAAAAATGTATAATATTTTTTTTTTACAAAAATGAAAGGACATTTTATATATTCATATAAATTGAATTTTTTATTTCTGCGGTCTGTGGAAAAGGTTTAATTTTCCTATGCTTTTTTAATTTTTTGTCATTAAATTAATGGATATTTTATGTCTATAAATTCTGAATAAAGTTTTTGAGACTGGTTAGTAATTTTTTATTATGTTCGTCATGGTTAAGTAAAGTTGCTCTTACTTTGAAATTTCACTATTTATCCAAAAACAATTTCACTCGTTACGTGCCGATCAGTGCTGAGTTACTCACAAATTGACCGTGACCCATCGAATTCGATGCAAATTGTGTGAAATTGCTTGTACAAGTTACAATGCACATTTGTGTTGCATTTTTGTTGGTGTTTTTCCAACAGAATACGTTCGTAAAAGAACAAAAACGCTCATTCCAAGTCGATGGAAATTTCAAGTATATTTTTGTTAAGTTTGATTATTCAGATTAATTAAATAATCAATAAATTATTCAACTCAACAATAATCTTGAGAAAATCAGGAGTTAACTTTGTAAAGTTATGTCGAAGTTGACGAACTATGTTAATTGATGCATAATTGAAAACTGTAATCAATTTTCATGTAACATTTTTTTGAACATCTGTAATTAGACGATTCATAGACGACTATTAGGCACTTTGGTAAATTACATAGAATGACCGATTAGGTAATTTGACCGTTTAGGAAGCTTGGTACATTTGGGACTATAAGCCTCATTAGTGATATTCTGCATTTAAGTACTTTATCAATTACACTGATTGTATGAGACACTAGGATTGATTTGTCATTGAAATTTGCAATGTAAACAATTAAACTTATTATCATTTTGACTCATAATTTATCATAATAAGTGTATAAGTAAATTCTAATAGTCTAGAAAACAAATTGAAATTCAAAACTGGATTAAATCTAAACATATAGTTTTTTTATACAATTTTTTATTTGACAGTTATTCAGTTATGTGTAGAAACTTAGTTTTACCCATCAAATGATAAAATGACAGTTACTCAAAATATTCAAAGATAAGTAGTGAAGAAAATAATGAAACGATAATAATACAGCTATATAAAATGTTCTGCCAGAAACACTTTTCAGTTTGGTTTCACGATGTATGGAATAACTTTGATTGTGTTGTGTTTCTGTACGTTCAATTCTGTGATTCAAGGTGCTAGAATTTTAGCGGTGATACCTACGCATTCGTACAGCCACCAATTGTATTACCGACCGATACTAATCGAGCTGGCTAAACGAGGACATGAAATTGTATATGTTACGACATCGCCGATCAATGATCGAACGCTTAAAAATTTCGTCGAGATTGACATAGGACATTTGTATGCTTCAATGAGCTCTATGGATTTCTTGGCAGAGCGATGGAGAAGGTCTTGGATAGATTTAACTGACGTACTGTGGGAAAATATGGCTCATCTAAATACAGAAAAAATATTGGCTTACCCAGTAATAAGAGAGATGTACGAGCTTGAAAAAAGACAAAAATTCGACCTTTTCATCACAGAGTTTATATGGTATCATGGTGTATTTGGTTTGGCTCACATATTCGATTGTCCTATAGTAGGTAATCTTGAATTCAATGAAATTTAATATGCTTGATGTTTATTTTTATTCTTATTCTTACTAATTCAACGATTCAAGATTAGTCATATTTTTTATGACATTTGAATGTAAACATACTCTTGATTTTTTTTTTAATTAATATTCTGTATTAGATTGTATTATTTTAAAGAAAAAATATACATACAGAGATTAGTTTGAATTCTATGAGACATTTGAAACTGATTGTAAAATTCATATACTAGTGAAGCTAAATAACGTAAATTTATATCAAAGCTTTGCGATTATCTGTAATGCATTATGCATATAATTATCTAGTCAAACGAATGCGATTATAACTTTTCGATAAACTGAAAATAAAAAGGTTAGGTTCGTTTATCTTTGAATTTTTTAAAAAGTCGAAAAACATAAAATGCATATTTTAAAAAAGAGTTGGGAAGGAAAAAATTAAAATGTGATGCAATAAAAATATACTATTATTAAAAGGTGGAGGAGAAGAGTGTACTAAGTTGTTATTTTTAAGTTATTATATGCTTCTAATTTTGAATACTTATAATGCTGTAAAACTTGATAGTTATTATCTGTAGGCAAAATTTAAAAATACACACTTCTTGTAGCTTTTGAAATGTTTGAATGGTTTGAACGAACGATGATAGATTCTGATCAGCACTTAACACCACCGTAAAGCCTTTACTAAATGTTCAATATATTTTAAATCTAACTTACCTTCATTAAATTCTTGAAATTTAATAATTCCTTGTAATGACATTTTTTTCATTCTTTAAAATAATTTGTTGCATATTTTGAGAATTTATTTTTTATTGCTGCATGATTTCAAACTGAAACTTATGACTATTAAAAATTTGAGATCATTAAATATGATTGAATAAGATATTTTAAACTTTTTACTGACTTCTTTTAATCTAAAATTGTTAATCAAAAATTTGATTGAATCCAATTAGAGATACGTGAAATCTATTTCGATATAGATAAAAAGTTAGAGCTATTTTTGCACACGTAATAAGGATAACCAATATTAGTTTTATGGGTAGTAATAAAATTATTTCGACATTTTTTTTGTTAAATAAAAATTAACTTTTTTTTAATTTTATTCCACAGGTTTAGTCTCATTAGGAAATATGATCTCCATGAAAGATGTTTTGGGAGTTCCTCCGATGCCATCGTATCCATCTAATTGGGAGATGGGTAATGGTACTGGCCATCATTTACCACTTTTTCAGAGGACCAAAAATTATATAAAACATCTTAATTACATTTACAAGTATCAATATGAATTTCTGCCGAAACAAAATCAAATTGCGAAAAAGTTCTTTGGTGATAATTTTCCTGATATTGAAAATATCGTGAAGAATACCAGTTTGGTATTACTAAATCATAACGAAGTATTACAGCATCCAATACCGTTGACTAGTAAAGTCATTACTATTTCTGGAATTCATTTGTCTATGAACTTTTCTGAAGATATTTCACCGGTAACTTTCAAGCAAAATTGCAAAGAATAAGTATTAATTTAGCCAACTCTTATTCGAGAGCAATTTTCAGAATCTGAAACGATTCATGGATGATGCAGACGAAGGGTTCGTGTACGTCAGTCTAGGTAGCAACATTCAAAGCAAAAATTTACCAATTCACCTGAAGCAGATCTTTTTAGACGTATTTTCAAATTTGCCATACAAAATTGTATGGAAGTACGAGGATGATGCATTACCCCCGTTGTCATCAAAAATTTATATTTCCAAGTGGTTGCCACAACAATTAATTTTAGGTAAAAAATATCAAAAATATCAAAATCGCATTAGTAAAAACATTTAATATCATATAATAATAAAGAACAACTGTGAACTTATTATTATAGGCCACCCAAACATCAAAGTCTTCATTTATCAAGGAGGCCTTCAGAGTACTGAAGAAGCCATTTCAAACGGTGTTCCCATGGTTGGATTACCTATTCTGGCAGATCAAGATACTGTTTTAGCGAGATTGTCAGAACTTGGTATTGCAAAATACTTAGAAATAACTTCTTTAACAAAAAAAGAATTCAATAAAGTTATTCGAGAAGTAATCGAAGATAAAAGGTAAGAAATTATTAAAACAATTTTTTCATTAATTTTTATTTTATTGTATTGTATTATAATATTATCAACAATTCTTAGCTTTAAGGAGAACGCGTTAAAAGCTCAAAGATTATTCAATGACAAACCCCATGACAGTTTGCAAGACGCCGTATGGTGGATTGAGTATGTAATACGAAACAAGGGGACACCTTTCCATTATTACAGTTTAGTTGGAGACCCTTGGTACAGCAGATACGATGAAGATGTGATTGCTGTCCTTTCCATCATTTTATTTATAATCACATGTGCTATTATAATAAGTTTAATTAAGTTGTATACATTTTGTCGACGATATATTATTCAAAATAAGGAATCAAATCCGAAAGAGAAAAACAATTAATCTATCTTATTTTTATATATAGAGAACGTTTCGTTTGATGATTTTACAATCGACAGACTGAATCGTCAGATCGGCCGAATTTTAAAGTATCTTAAACAATTTTAATAAATATGTACGTGTAAATTGATCTTGATAATAAAAGCCACTTTGTTCAAAGGTCCGCAAGGAATTGCTTTTTTTGCAATATTACTTTCGCAACAAAATATTTCTCAACGTTAGTTTGCCCGTGAGCATTGGCTTTTTTCCCTAAAAGTCAAGAGTGACTCCCACGAGACAGACTCTCTCTTCGATTTGTAGTCAAAAGACTTTAAATTGTACGATATGCAAAATCGGATTTCGTGCACTCAACATAGGAAAAACAAATTTACACGTACACTTTGTATGTGTTATCAGAAAGCGAAATTACATTTTATATAACAAATTAATACGATTTTATATTTCGTGAAGAAAAACTGCAATCGGTTGCAGTGATTCTTTTGATCCTCTGGAGACTGTATTTAGAGATGTATAAAATTTTGAAAATATGAAGTTGATGAAACTTCCCACTGGGAGTTTTTAAAGCTACGGTACGAGCGTCCTTGAACACAAAACTTGATTTAGCCAATAGGACGAGTATTTACGAGTCCTGGTTCTATTTGGGTCGGTGAAATTAACGTGCACCAGGCCGAATTTGGTTCTGCAAATAATATATTATTATGATGAGTAATGTTAAGGAAACCAGCTAACTTGTGATCAAATGTCTTACTTGTATCCATCCATCCAATTAAAATTGTCTAACAAGCTCCAAATGGTGTAGCCTTTGATGTTGCAGCCAGCATTTATCGCGTTGAACATTTCCTGCATGTAACAATACAGGTAATCTACACGCTCTCGATCATGCGTATACCTTCCTTCATCTGAATAGCCATTTTCCAGTACGTATAAGGGCGGATTGTTGTATTTATCCTTTATTTTATGGAGAATACGTCTAAATCCGTCTGATACTGCCTGTCATTATATTCACACACACGTTAAAATTAACATAACAATGTCATTCTTGTTCGAAACAACAACAATTATTGGACATAATTGTCTCGAGTAATTAATTATAATAGTTACTTGTTACTGACATAAAATCGGTCCTTTTGTGGATTTTGCACTTCGCGTAAACCTGATCCTCCGTAAAATGGTACCTTTTGGCTGCCTCCAATTGGCATTAAAAAACTTGAACTGTAATGATTCAATCCAAAATAGTCGGAAGATTGCCTGTAAAATATTACATAACGTTATGTTCGCATGTACGAAAATTTGAAAAACGAAAAAAAAATTAAATTGGATATGTAAATGAAATAAAACAGAAACACGAAATTTCATTCAACAAATATGCTTGAGTCTCCATTTTTCATTTTTTTTAAACGGAATGCTGACTTTTAAAATCATGTGCGCGCGATAAATCAGAGCTTTACAAACTCTGATTTACATAATTGCGAATTTACGAGGAACGAAAACCAACTAATGTGGCTCGATAGCAACGCAAACGTGTATGTTCATAATTTGTTGTTACAATCCTCAGAGTGGTGCGAACCTAGTGATCTCATAAAATTTCCACATTTTATAGCGTATCAAATTAACGGTCGTTCATCAACAGCGTGCGAATAATTTTTCAGTTCACACATTAGTGGAAAATCAAAAACAGAATGTTATGAATTATTTAGCGGTGATTAATAATTTAAAAAAGGGTGAAAATAAATCATTTTATACGACAGAGTTTCTTGGAATTTAACATTTTTTGTTATTTTTTATTCTATTTTCACTCTAATTTTACTCTAATGAAGTTATCTCAATAAAATATAAAAAAACCGAAAAAAGTTTATAGCTCAATTAAAATTAACAAGTACTTTTATTAAAATATGATGTTAAATTTTTAATTTGTTTTATAATTGTGATTTAATAAAATCTGACTCGCTCATTAGGCTGATATAATGAATATAATTATGTTTGTATTCCAATAGTAAGAAAAACGTCATTCATATTATAAATACATATGAAACATTATCGGAAAACGTTTTGAAATTTATAAATGGACAAATCGATTGCAAATAACGAAAAATACAGACTATGAAATGTTGAAATATCCATTTTTAGCTCCCCAAACTCATTGATCTATACATTTAGATGTTTCTCCGATATCCATATATTTGAGAACTATTCAGAATCGACTTCTTGAATTCCCTGCTTCTCATTCGAATTTTAAAGTGAGAAGTAACAATGTGCTTGTGTCACCAATTTTCAATACCGACGCAAAAGTATTCCTCCGCGATAAAACGGCTTGCCAAAAGTTTTCATTTGAAAGTTAAATTATGTTTCGTTCATTATCTCGCTAGAATATTCTGCTTGGAAAATATTGAGATCTTCACAACAAGCCTAAGTTATTTTGATTCAAAACCACTAACAATGAGATTGCAAAGAGAATCAATATAATTACCTGATGAGTTGAATCCAATAATCGGAAAACGTAGGCAACTTTGACCGTGGTAATCCTTCGGCAATGCTGTTCTGGTAAATCTGATCCTTCATGACTCTCGGGTAATCGCCGTTGCGTGAAAAAATAGGGTTGGCGAACCAGCCGCAATCGAATTCAAAAGCAATGTCTTCGGAGCAACAGTCACCCGAGATCATGGAATAATAATTATTGCACGTTAGGGCGATGCCAATCTGCGCTTGTTGACGCGGCCGGAAGTCTGTATTATACATGTGGTATACTCTGGCGTGGGCTTTCAAAGTATTGTGGCCGCAGAGGTAAATAGCGGGGTGATCATGTGGACCTGCCATGAACAATGCATATTGTATGATCGCTGAAAAGAACGCTGCTAAACAAACAGTAGTGAGTGGCTAATCAATAACTCACTAAATGATTGATTCTTGTCATCGTAGAGGACTCTACACAGTCCAGCAGGGTCGTTGATGGTGGTGAAAAAACGCACGTAATGGCCCAGTTCACGGAACACTACTCTTGCATAGTCGACGAACCAGTCGACCATCAGCTCGTTCGTCCATCCGCCGTACTGCTCCAGCACTTGAGGATGGTCCCAGTTGTAAAGCGTTACGTAAGGCACAATGCCGCAGTTGATTAATTCATATATCAAGTTCTTGTAATAATTTATTCCCTGCTGATTAATCTGATTAGCAAATCCGTTTGGCAGGATCCGAGACCAGCTTAGGGAAAAACGGTAGTGGGTGAGCTAAAGAAAACTAACAACTAAGTCAAAATAGTATGAGCTTGATTGACAAAGAAAAATAGACAATCCAAATTATTCCATTTTTGTATCTAAATCTAACAGACTGTAATAAATCATTACAGTTATCTTTAGATGACTTACATTTGTTATGCTAGTAATTATGGATGATGTTTGCAGTAAATCAATTTATGCTGAATAACTTAAATTTTAGCATGATTTTCGAAAAGGGAATAATATAGTTCTAAGCGTCAATACACATTAACGAGTCAAACAGACTCGTTAACGTTCGTCCAAGCGCGAATTGTAACATTTCCTGAGCTTTGCAGCACTTACTCCTATGTCTTTGAGGAGCCGTACATCTTCACGGTATTTTCTGTACGAGTCACAGGCAATGTCACCATTGTCTTTGTGCGCGGGAGGACAAGAGCCTTCATCATGAGTTCTGGCGTCCCAATTACTTTTGCCTTTCCCTGCAGGAAAGAATTGTGAAGATGCAGCAAATGATAGCAACAACAGTAACTCCGTTGTTGAATTATATTATTTTTTACTGCAATTATCATACTTGCTCCATTTAAATGCTGGGTCAATATTTTGCAAACGTTTTTGTAAGCTGATTGAATTGAATTTTTCAAAATATTTGACAGTATAAATTAATGAAGTCGGCTACAATCAAGCTTGCAATTAAATTCTCCGATTTTTCATTTGTTAAATTTGTATTTCTAATTATAATGTCATAATATTCATCCAGCAAATCTGTATAAATACCTTAATATTTAAGCAATCTTTTTTCAATTGAAACTTCGTTTGTAAATATTATTTATAACACTGAATTTGAAAAATAATCATGTAGGATAATGAGTTTTTTTTTGTTTTCAAGGTTGATCATTAAGAACAAGAAGTTGTAAGTACCGTCAATATTCCAAGCGCCTTCAATTTGATACGCAGAGGTCGCAGCTCCGATTGAAAATCCAGAAGGTATGTATGTGACATTGAAGCATTTGACAATCCTGGTTGGAGGCACAGTTAACTATTTATTTACAGTATAATTTTTCAAACTATACAACCAGAAACATTAAGATTAACTCACTCGAATAAAGCAATATAAATATAAAACAATATCTGAACCCACAAAACCATGGTTGCACACTAATGTAACCAGTTTTCCATCGCTAAAACAAGGTGAATTCTAAGTTACTGTCGAGAAGTATCTTTACTTTGTGCTACCATTCTTTTCTCGGTTTTCTGATAAAAGTATTTGCATTTCAAAATGACACGGGTATCACAAACCATGCGGTGTTTTACATAACAATTTGAGGATAGGATTGTTTTTAGTAAGAATAAAAAAATGTAAAATAAGTTACGACGTAAAGAAACTTTCGAACAGTACTAGGCGTATTGTTAACTGATAGTTTGGCGCATGTGGGTGGTACATTGAATTACAAGACAACGTCACATATTATAGTTAATAACGCACTACGATACGCTGTATTACGTTATCTTTCATTAGTTCATTCACGTGTTCTTTTTTTTAAATTTACGTTTCCGTTGTACGTTTCATACATAACTCATTTATGAAACTTGCATATATTCATAGCACACAAATGATGAAAATATAATATTATTACATCACTTAATTATTTCGATTTGGCAAGTACTTGAATTTTATCTGTACTTATCATTTTCGTTGATAAAAATAACAATTACTGTAGATATTAATCGATAATATGGTTAGTAGAATTTCAGTAATTTTTAATATTCTTGGCTTATAAACGTCGATGGTTGCTTACAAAGTATACACATAATACAATTTTAACAATGCAACTCCATGATGAAATTTCATAAATTTCTTATCACAGAGAAAATATAGTAAATTATTTAAAAAATATCATTAATACTTGAAATAAAATGAAACTAACGAGATTAACGAATATTTATATACCTATGAACATACACTGTCCAGTTTCACGCCTTACACAGACTACCTCTATTACATTAGTGAAAAACTGTTTGCAGACTAAGTCAACCTCTGTTTTCATTTGATATCATAGTTAGATAATTACTCAATATTTTTAACATTGTATAATACGATTTTGAGGCTGTACGTCAAAAGCGCAACTTAGCTTTTTTAACCTACATAATAAGCGCAAACTCAAAATATCCATAAGCGCAACTTTTGAAATATTCACAAGCGCAAATTGAAAAATAATCATGAACACATTGT
>JAAMPD010002582.1:0-14093 GCA_025266255.1 Trissolcus basalis
GATAATCCGCACTGGATGCGAGATAGTCATACCCAGTATCCACAAAAGTTAATGTTTGGGCTGGAATTTTTATGTTAATAGAATTGTAGGGCCATTCTTATTGAAGTAATTGAATCTTGCCTCTAAATCTGCTTTCGTTGTTAAATGGCACACGTCAAATTTTTTGACATTGAAACTTTTGCGTTCTAATTCACTTCTTTAGAAAAACCGTAATTTAAGTTGAATCTTGCGCACTGAACGATTTTTGAAAGGTGAATCGTCCATGCATACATATCATTTTGAATTGTTCAAATTGCCTATTTTGTTATACTATTGCTCACCATGGTTTATTTCCTTTTATTTCCTTAGAGATTAAAAATGAAAGGTATTATAATTATTTGTATGAAATATATGTAATCCTCTAATTTGAATCAATAAAATTTCAAGAGGTTTCATCTCAAGTTGAGCGGTAAGTCGCGCTAGATTGGGCACTAATCGTAGAGATATAAAATTAATGAGTTTTTGATTTCATTTTTATTAATTTGTACCGCTCAACCTGAGGGTTTTATTTTTCTCGCGCTTGGCGCAAAATTTTGCAATTATTACATCGCAATAGTTAATATCCATTCTTAATATGTATAAATTTAATACTTTCATCGCGCCCTCCAACGTCATCCATCGATAATACTAGGACGTGATTCAAATGATCTGCAATAAACGATAAATGTTGGTTATATGTTTTATGTAACCATTTTATTGTGATTCACGCTTGAATATATTATTCATTATAGTTGAAATGAATATCATGAATCAGGAAGCTAATAATTTTAACTCTAATTATCTTCCCATAATAATTGCCGTTATCATCGTTTTCGTTATCGTCCAACATAAAATGACTACCTACACACAAAAAATATCATAACAACATCACGATATAAATTTAAAGTCAAAATATTTGTAAATAAAAAATAAAGAATACAAAATGATTTGATAAATTAGTTTACCCTGCGCGAAGTGAGAATTTTGGGCTTCTGGAACAAAAATTTCTCTTATAGTATTCTATCGTGAAAATTAATATCTGATGCAAATCTAGTATTATACATATTAAACACAAGACAGAAAAATATTTTCACATGGAACTTATGAATATTGCAAGTTAAATCGTGTTGCTAATAAAAAATTGTCAGCGAATAATTGAGAAAATTTTATATCTGATTCAGCCAATGAATTGCGATCAATAGTTTCATCGTTTTCTTTTTGAACTGTCATCGCGTTCGGATTTGCTATTGCAGGTTAACTAGTTGCCACTTGTTCAACACCTGCACGTTGAGGAGAAATCTGTTCTTCTACCACATTTTCAGTTGTAGCTACATCTGTTTCCATCAATTCTTCGTAACGATAGTGATTTAAGTTGCCTATAGCCGCATGACTTCTAACTGTCGCTTGTCTTCCACGTTTCAGAGGGTTCAAAATTCGAATTTCATTGACAAGTTCATAGTGATTAGCTGTGAAAATACAAATACTGTCATATATCAAGAAAATAATTCATGAAAATACGTTTATGAATAAGAAAAATCATATTGTAGACATTCATTAAAAATGAAGATGTAATTCCGTATTCTTTTCATCAGAAAATAGATAAAATCAAAGAGCATATATATTATACAAATTATTATTTGATGGAAACGGTGGAGTCATTACCACAGAATCACTTGAAAATTTAATTTGCTAATCTAAGTTGCTAGTCTAAGATGAGATACTCGAAGAAACTAATACACTTGCATCTTTTATTATACAAATTAGCGCGAGTAACAAAAGCAAATATCACATTTATCATGCAATAGTAGTGAAATATATGAAAGATATACTTCTTTAAAAAAACTGTTGGAAGAAATCAATATTAATTGTATAAAATGTACCTTCTATCTCCTCAGGGTCAGCGAGGGTGGCTAGATCAGGATTAATTTCCTACTGAACTAGTTTGGCATCTGCAAAGTCAATATTTTAGTATTATAAAAATGAATCATTTTTTAATCGGAAAAAAAAGAAAATTGTGTTTAAATCTCACTTGTTGCCGGGCTGCATTTCTTGAGAAAATATTTGTCCCAACTTTCAAACGCTTTCACGAACTCTTCGTTAGTTTTACTAAAACGTTAATTATTTATCACTATGTCAAATTTTCGGAATCTCATTAATTTTATTGCTTTTGTTAACATACACGTTGTTAAAGTAGTCCTTCGTTGCGTTTGCAATATCCTCACGCCTATGTCGGTCGGTGGGACGCATGACGTTAATTCCACTTTTACATTCACTACACTTCAAAATTTCTTTTGCTTTACCTAGAAAAACTTTCGTTATTATTTTAACTCATGTCTTGCCATTTTTGCGTTAATGCATCAGCATCAGAAACGTTTTTTTTTAAGTACAAAGACATCTATAGAAGGACATAGTCGAATACAATCGTATGGTAATTATTTGTACTACTAAAAAAAAAAACAGTAGGTCTGGATGTAGCTTTAACCTAACTCTGAAGTTTGCATCTATTTCCTCTAAATACTCCGTCTGCTTGAGATCGCAGTTAAAGAAACAAATTTTTGAAGCTTGACACATCCAAATTCTGCGAACATTGGACATGATTTTTAATAAAGATTCATTTTCAGCATCCTCGTTGCTCAGTAAATCAATCTCATTTTGAATGCATCTAAGAGGATCAATAAATCCATTCAAAGGCAGTAAAGGAGCGTTCATCAGCATTCCGAGTGCAATGTTAGGACGAATTTCAGTGCTGTGGAATAACTCGATGTTATTATGAGAGAAGATTCCACTCATTATCTAAAAATGACGGAAATGAAAGTTCTTCTGAATAGAGAGCGGTGTTGATTCAGTGGTTAGCGTGCTAGTCTCGGAAGCAATGTCGTTCTAGGGGGTCGCTGGTTCGATTCCCGGCAGGGATGCTTGAATATTTATCCGGGTTTTTCCGGCGGGAACTTTTCTGGCTTCACCCCGACTGCTCTGGGGTAAGGTTTTTTCCCGAAAAATACCGGGTTGTTTCCCCCACCTCACAAAGATCCGCTAGGGGTCTTTGGGCAAATGCGGAGCAGAACAGGGATAGGAGAAGGGATGACCGACCCGACTCTCCGCCTAAGTAGGGAATCCTATCCTAGAGCAAGGTACCCCGTGGAAGTCAACCATGTGAGGGGCCTCCTCTGGGAAAGTCGGAAAAAATAGGAAGCTGATCCGATGTGTCTCGACGCAGGGACTGCCCAAGGACCGGCCTTACCGGCAGGAAGTGGGTACCCCGTGGAATTGACCAATCCACGGAGATGGCCCTCTTAGGGGATGCTGGAAAAACATGGGGATGGTGCAGAAATTGGGAAATAAGCCCCCACACAGAGGTGGTAGGGGTGCCCCGCTTCCTGGCCAGCTAAAGGCTAAAGCGTAAGATAGGAAAAAAAAAGTTATTTTGAATCTCGAATTATTTCATGTGCTGCAATATTCGGATGAATTTTTGGCTTTTAGATGTTGCATTGAAAAATGTTTATATTACCTTTTTGTAATTGTTCGGGATTTTGACATCATTCTAATGCCAGCAAGTGCGCGCAGCACACGCGTGGTGGCAGAACCTCCCGGGCACCTCCAAATTCAACTATCATTTACGTATTTGACCGCTAGATGGGGGACGCATTGATGCCGCATAGGCGTTGCGGATCTCTCCCACTAGTGAGTCAAACATTTACGGGGCCAAATAGCCTTGCACGGGCCATTGTCAAACACACTTTTCTCCGGGACGAAGAGCACACCACAGCTCGGAGAGCGACAGGTGTCTTTTGGAGCGCTTCGCTCGCTCAGATTGATATCCACGGAGTGGATTCAATTCCTCTCAGGTGTCTACGGGACGTAGACATAACCTCACTCCGGTCACTCGGGACGAGTGATCAAACCCCCAGAGCGGTCACGGGACGTGACTATAGCTTTCTCTCTCGCACTTATAAGCGAGCATACGTCGATTCAACGACACCCTATCGGCAGATTCCCCAGGACCTGGGACAAAGCCACAAGCGTTCCGGGACGAGTTAGCACTTCCTTTACCACAGAGGTTGACACACCTTGTTGCCCCAACAGCGCTTCGTGCGCTCCAACTCAGAGAGCAGCCAATCGCTCTCGCCATTACACGTGACTTCCACGTCACCTCACAGAGGGCGCCAATAGCTCTCGCCATTACACGTGACTTTCCCGTCACCGCACAGAGGGCGCCAATAGCTCTTGCCATTACACGTGACTTCCACGTCACCTCACAGAGGGCGCCAACAGTTTTCGCCATTACACGTGACTTCCACGTCACCACACAGAAGGCGCCAATAACTCTCGTCATTACCTGTGACTTCCACGTCACCATACAGAGGGCGCCAATCACGCCACTCTACGCCATAATTCTCGTCTGCGTGAGACACCAGGTGGCGCCACCAGCTACTTTACGCGGGCTATTCAAACGCCATTCAAGTAAATTGCTTATAGCAACGCTCGCTCGTTATTCCCGGAGCCAGCGACTCGTGGAAACACAGCGCTCGCATAAAAACATAGCTATCAGAGGGCGCCACAGGGCGCAATCCCTGACAGTAATAAAAAAGAGACATTGCTATTTGCGCTCTAGGAAATGTTTGCTTCAAAGCAACAACAATTGCACTGTCTACTTATGTACAAATCGAACGTAATGTTGCTTGTACATTGACAGCACGAATCGACACTTCAGCAAACATTCGGCGCATCAATGTTTCGCTTCTTCTCCAAGATAAAAACCACCGGACTTCTCTGCAAAATAATATTGTAATATCATTTATGGATTTAAAAATGTGTAAAATTTATTCTTTAGATTACTCGAGCATATGAAGTAAACAAGAAAATTGAAAATGCATTTCAGAAATCAAAACAAAAAACATTACGAAGTTGATAAAAACCTTTTTTTTCGTCTTCTGTTATGTGTATGACTGAAAGTTCCTCATTTGAAGATGTCTCTGGGTTGACCTGTCGAAAAAGTTTTTACATTTATTGAAAAAAAGTGTTTGCAAACTTTTGCAAAAAAAATTTTTTTCTTAATGTCAGAATTTGTTCAACATCGAATCAAATATATTTTCAGTTACAATAAATATTATGGCAAATTTCGAAAACGTTACGTCATTCACAATTGGAGTTATTCAATTTCGAATTTCCAAAAAAATGCATAGTTCTTATATCTTTGATATAATCTATACGTAATAGAAATTTAAAAATTAAGATGAATGTACACAGAGAAGAATATATTCTAAATTTTAATATGAAACAAATTGAAAGAGTGAGTATTATTTTAAATTTTCGAACCATATTTAAAAAAAAGGTTATTGTAAAAACTTCAAATTATTCAAAATAATAAGTGACACCATCTGATCAAAATTTTAATATGAATTTATACTAATTTGAACGATTACTATAAGTAAGTGTTTCTTATGTAAACATAATGAAATAAGATAATATGAGTGTCAGTTTTTCATTGAATTTCTTTCAATTTTTATTCATCAGCAATTTCAAATTCATTCAAATTCGCGCGCTATTCAGCTCATCTTTCTCGCAAGTGAAACTTTTCGAAGTCCGAAGTAATAATAAAAGATTAGGGGATTCTATTCAAGAAGCGTTCCCGAATCGTATTCGAACTTAATGTTACACTAAACTCCTCAAACAGGTCGGACTCTTTATATACGTTAGTTGAGTTGACCTCAACTAATTTGAACATTTGAAAATTCACAAACATCCAAGTGCATTTATCAAAACTGTAATTCTAAACAAACACACAAATCCATCAGTGGGATGTTTTGGGACTTTTAAATAATACTCAGACCTGTTCCAGACTTTGACCGTTATATTCAATAAGATTACAATTGTCACCAGTTTTCATTATTATCATTCTTTTTTTCGTTCGCCAAATTGCTCCGGTCTCCAACAAACTCCCCGCCTTAAACAATGAAACAAATTGGATTGTTCAAAGTGGCAAATACAAAAACAAATTTCTCTCTTTCTCACTTCATTTGTTAGTTACCTAATAGGGCCTAAAATTCAGGTTTAGGCGAGCTGTAGACAGTCGCAGATTCCCATCGCATCGAAACATCACTCGTCCGAATGGGGCAAATCGCTTCCATCGGCGGTACCGATTCATGTCGCGGATCGGTACCAGAAAACTGTGCCCAAAAGCCAGCACTTCCGTGTGCCAGTGGTCATATCTTCGCTCCTTCGCCTGTGGGTCGACAACATATGGCGAAGGACGACGGGGGTTTCGTGGCAATGATGCCTGGTAAGGGCGCGTTCTCCTCTGATAATGCGCCCTTAGTTGTCGTGGTTGTTGTTGGGGACGTCGCAGAGGTATCGGCTGCCTGCTCACCTCGCGTATAAGGACGTTCTGGTGGTGCTCGGGCCGAGGTGGTGGTGCCTGCGCTGGCGCTGGGGGAGTTTCAATGGCGTCAAACAACGCTCGCATGAGCTCCCACTTTTGCTCCAGGGTGGTTTCTTCTTTTTGTTCCCCGATCTGAATCTCAGAATCGGAGAACCACTCCTTAAGATCGTCGTCGGATGCGTTCAGGATAATCTCGTCGCCTGGTTCCATTTTCGATTGATTTCTTTGAACTAAATGGATCCGCGTTGAGCATGTATTTATACACGCTCGGACCAAAACATTGTTTTATTATTCTTTGGGGGCATCGACGTCCACTAATGGACATAATTGCGTCACAGGGCGTGTTAATGACCCTGAAGATGTTTTTTTGCAGAATTTATGAATTTGAATATATTTGCGTGAATTCGTATGATCTTAGAATATGATGACCATTTTTCAAAAGGATCCTCTTTAGCTTTTGTCGCAGTAATATAAACCAAATTTGCATTTTTTCGTCGTTCAACAATTGTGTCGAACTCATTTTTGACCTCGAGATTGAGACTGGTAGTCGAATCAGATGGCCCGTGCCACCATAAATTTGAATTGATTAATTCTGGAATTGTTATTCCGCGAGAATTTAAATCCGCGGGATTTTCTTTTGATTTCACGTAGCCCCATCGGGCTGTTGGAATCAAAGTTTGTATTAAGGATACTTTGTTAGCGACAAAAACATTCCAATTAGATGGATGCTTTGCCAGCCATGCAAGAGTAATTTTTGGATCAGAAAAACAAATGATTTTTGAAATATTCAAATCAGTTGAATCAAAAAAATATTTAATTAAATTAGCGAGCAGAGCCGCGGCGCTCAATTCGAGTCGCAGAATGCTCATAGTTTTGACAGGCGCGACTCGCGTCTTTGACATATCTCAGACAACACCGATTTTCCCAAAGGAACCCCGGCGTTAACTTATTCGGAGCCTCTCCAAACTGACCTAAGACCAACGTTATAGCTCCTCCAAAGATACTTTTTATTACTTCATTATTCCCTCAAAACACACTTTCAACTTCTCTAGTTTTCCCGGTAAAATACCGCCGTTCTTCCGATATTTTCACTTTTCTAGACAAATCCGCGGAAGAAAGAAAGCGAAAATTATGTTACTTCTGCGTTACCCTACAGTCGCTTCTGCGGTACTAACGGGCTCCGAAAAAGTCAACGCGGCAGTACCTTCGTGAACATCGGTGTTGTCTAGGATTAGATTCGTTATTATAATTTCAGTATTTGGATTTATAACTCTAAGATAGATAACGGCCGAATATGAAAGTGATGACGCATCAGAGTAACTTATCAACTCGACGCGAGAATTTTTCTTTGTTCCGCACCAACGCGGTATTTTTAATTCATTAATTTGTATGAGAGGCGAATAAATCGGATCCCACTCTTTGGCCAAATTATTAGGGATTTCATCATCCCAATCTAATTTTGCGAGCCATAATTTTTGCATAAATTGTTTAAATTTTATCGTGATTGGAGACACCCAACCAAGCGGGTCGAAAATTTGTGCAATCAACGATAAAATATTTCTTTTTGTATATTTTATTTTTTCCGGAAGGCCGGGTGTGAAATTAAATTTATCACTGTGAGGTCGCCACAGGATTCCCAAAATTTTAGGACTCACTGTGTCGTCACTCTTAAACAGTTTTGCGTCTGTCTCGAGGTCCAAAATGGTTCGCACATTGCTTTGCCACTTGCTCAACTCGAGTTCAGCACTTTTCATGACTTCAATTAAGTCCTTTTTTATTTTTTCAAGTTCTGCGACGTCATCGGCGCCAGCAAAAATGTC
This sequence comes from Trissolcus basalis, assembly GCA_025266255.1. Taxonomy (NCBI): domain Eukaryota; kingdom Metazoa; phylum Arthropoda; class Insecta; order Hymenoptera; family Scelionidae; genus Trissolcus; species Trissolcus basalis. The sequence goes on from JAAMPD010002582.1 coordinate 8,218, forward strand.
ATCAACATATGAATTTTTTTCCAGGATTTTTGCAATATCCGGGAATCGGGCTCTGCAATTCTTTGCAATTTCCCGAATTACCCGAATAGCTAAGAACGGTGACGGAACTAAGCCGTACGTTACTGTATTTAATTCGAAATATTTGAATTTATTTGTTTCAAAATTTTTTCAAACAATTGGGACTAGCGGAATCCGTTGGCGGCGCTGATCGCTCAACAAATATGGCGGCTAGCGCGTAGACGTCAAACTTGTTTACATAGGTTGCAATAAGTTTTTGTCTTTATAATTTGACAAAACACGATGTTGATACTTCAATTAAAAACAATTTTTACATTTGTCAAATCAACATTGAACTCGCGTAATGTTGTTGAAGGCGAACAATTAATAAATTCAAAGTTTATCGTTATTTGCGGTGCGACTGACATGACGACCAAAGGTGCAAAAATATATGCAGCGGTTCTAAGAACAAGTGGCATCATGTCAGATCCGCATGTTATAAACGGGGAATTGATATTTTCACGGACTGAAGTGGACATCAAATGTATTAATTGTTCTTGTCCTGCTGGAAGTAGCCAGTCATGCAAACATGTTGTAGCAGTTTTGTTGTATCTAAATCGGTAAGTCTTCTTGATAAATTAAATTTTATATTTATTACAAAAACGTATGATATTTATTTTATTTCAATTATGTTTTAAATTTAAATTAAGTTATAACAAAAATTTTCAACAAAAAAGTTTTTTTTCTTAGAAATGATATCAGTCAACTGGAAATATTGTCTGGGACTGATATAAAATGTCTGTGGAAGCGGAAAAAAGGATCCAGTACGGAGCAATTCAAACCATCTCCTACAGAAACCTTTTGCTGTATCAAACAAACAGAGTCTATAATATTATCAGATGTAAAAGTAGCCGAAATCCGCAAAAGACTAGCGAGTGCAGATTTAAATACTTCGATTGCAAAACACATGTAAGTTAATAATGAAACTATTATTTCGTGCTTTTGATAAAATTTACTGAGTGATTTGCTTTAATTTTTGTTACTACAAATTTTGAAAAAAATATGTGTGTAAAGTGTGTCTGTAAAGTATAAAATATGTTTGATGAAATTGTTTTTAATTAATAATGATTTACTGCAAGGTTTAGAAAACGAGTTAGATCTTCAATGTTGGGTGAATCAGGTGATAGTAATTCACTAGAAAATAACATAGATATACCTCAACACTCATCCCAAGAACCATCCCAAGACCACATCCTAACTATTTTAAGCAATGCATGTCAATCTCCAGAAATGCAATTTTTAACAAATATTATTGTTTCGAAAAATGACTGCTGCAAAGAAACATATAATAAATATATAGCATGTCAAGATAAGTTAGAATTAGAAACTAGAACTAGATTAAGTCGGAATGACTGGATCAAAGAAAGACAGTTTTGGGTTACAGGGAGCAGGTACTAAAATGGCAACAACTACATCAATAATTATTATTCGAAATATGTGTATATGTGCTGAAATGAATGTCAAAAATAAATAAGTAACTAACATTTTATTTCTTTCTTTTTATGTTAAAACAATTTTCTTATTTCTTCACAGGTGTTACAGTTTGTTTACGTACAGCAAAGGTGACTGGGATTATAAATGTGCGAAGTACTTTTGGCCTACCCCTGTAAATAATAAATTTACAAAACATGGGATAAAGTACGAATCAGAAGCTCGCCAATTATACGAGTCTTTGTATGAAGCAATCGTTGTACAGTGTGGACTGATCATTGCTGAAAATAATGATTGGCTCGCATACACTCCTGATGGTGTTATCATGGCCAATGGAGAGCCTGTGGCATTGTTGGAAATAAAGTGCCCATTTGAATTACCCGATGTCTCTTCTAAAACTTTATTGCAAAAATGCAAATTTCTGAAATTAGAAAATGAGCAAATTTCTATGAGAAAAAAACATGCCTATTATGTCCAAGTGCAATTAGGAATGGCCTTATTGAATTTGTCAATGAGTCATTTTGTAATTTACTCAAATGTATCAAAGTCAGCTTTTGTTTTGGATATTCCGTATGATCAAGATTACACTCGAAATTTACTCATGAAATTGAAAAACATTTATCATGAAAACATGTTGCATGTTGTTTGCAAGCACAAGCAAAAAGCTTAATTGTTTCTTTGTAAGTTAACTTCTTTTTTGATAAGATATTCTCAAGATATTCTTAGTACATATGAAATAAATTGTAAACTATGTTAATAATATTTTAATTATGAGCAATATTACATCTTTCATTATAATCTTGTGCACGTTTTAAATGTTGTACATATATAATAAAATAATACTTAAAAAAATTTGTCATCGCTCATTATTGTTGTTCCTAAATTTGCGAATCCGCAGCAAATAATAAAAATATCGTCAATTTTACTAAACAAATTCCACTGAATATTGTTGTTCAGAATACTGAACAATCGAATACGTTGATTCATTCGTTCAACGTGAACTCGCGCTGCTGCTATCCGGCGATTTAAAACAGCTTCTTGATCTGAAAATTGTTTCTTTGATTTAAGAAACGGTGGTCTAATGACTTTGATGCCATGAGCATTGCAGATATCATCAATTAGGAACCCTTTATCTACCATCACAGCATCGCGATCCCTTACTAATGTATTCACAATATTGCTTTGCTCGAATATAGATTTATCAGATGCTCGACCGCCATATGATTTACTAACAAATGTCAACAGTCCACCAGGAGTTACTCCAGTCATAAACGTGAACCCAGATTTGTACTGTGAATAAAACTTTATGCGACATGCTGCACACTTTGGCTTTTGAATAGGGATTTCTAGGCAATCTAAAACCAATGCTGTATCTTCAAATCCTTGAAAACAAGTGGGCATGTTATTTTGAATTTCTTCATAAGGAACTGGTTTGATCAATGCTCGCATTATTACGGCCAATTTCGAAGACATAGAATAAAAACTTTCTCTACAAGTAGTCGAGGATACGCACTGAAACAATATAGTAAGAACCGAAAATGAAATATCAAGTTTCAGTTTCATCATTACTAAAATTATTTGTTCTTTAGTAGATAAATTCCTTTTTTTTTAACTGGAAAAGTTTCTTCAACCAACAAGGTTACTTCTTCGAGAATTTTCATGTTTGATATTCCGCATAATGTTGTGAAATTTTGATAATTTTTAATTATTGATATAAAAGGAATATTTATATCGCCACTGTTGACTTGAATCTCTACATCTTTCTTCAAAGTTTCGTCTACAACTTTACTGTTCATTTCTTCGATAACATTAGTTGCACATACTGATTCCTTCGGTGTCTCGTCATCATCTTCAATAATACATTGTCCAGTTTCTGCTGTTGGAATATCTATGACCATGTCTTCTTCTGAAGTAAAAAATATCTTTGTCAGTAATGTCAATTTTTACACGATGTCGAATTATTTTTAATTTCTTATTTAAAGATAACATTAGTAACTATGTTGTAGGAGTTCAGGTCATAAATTATGTATTTTGACTTATAATAATAGAATAATGTACCGTTTTTTTTCATTGTTTCAATTTTATCAATAAATTCTTCTCCAGTTGATTCGTTGCCGGCCAAATCTTTCTGCTTTGTTAATGGTATTGACATTTCTGTGTCATTTTGTCTTATTTTTTTGAGATTTCTATTTTCCTAAAACATTGAATTGTAATAATATGTATTTCAATTTAGAAACTTTTTTTTCGATAATTATTATTTCATGAATTTATCAACCAACCTGTCTCTGTGCTCTTTTTACAGCCTGCTCTTTACAAAATTTAGTTTTTTCACTGTCAGGCGGAAGGAATCGCGTTGGAACAGCAGTTGGTTTCAAAATTGGCTTTAAATTATCATACTCTACAACACAAAACATATTCAATAATAAATATATAAAGTTCGACTTATTTTGAGAAGCTATACCACATTGCAAGTAATTTTTTAATTCAACAATTAGAAACAATATTTTTTTAATTTACATAAAAAATAGATTTTTGATTACTATAAAACAATTTTTATACATTGAATGAATTTCTTCATGCAATCTAAGTTTTTATTCAATTTTTAATATAAAAGAAGTACTCGAAAACACAAACCTGACAGGAAGTAATCGCTTTTTTGAAAGTGGCGAGAACAAACAGATTTTGATGAAACATCTGTCTTTTTGCCCAGTTTACATTGTTTTAACCAAACTGCTCGTCTATCAATTTTTTCTTCATCCCCAAAATAGTTTTTCTGTTGTAAAAAAACTTTTTTTTCCGACGGAAAACTGTGAAATCCCAGCTCCGAATTTGTCGATTTTTTGCTTTCACAGCCACTGACACAACATTTTCTATACGATTTTTTGCCCTTCACCCCTTGCTCATCCATTTTAACTTTCTTTTTTTCAAATTTATCGATAAAATCGATTTTTTTATCTATTTACTTATACTATACTCCGAAAGATGTTATGACATATCTACGCGCTGACCGCCATGTTTGTTAGTACATAAAAAATCCGCCGCGTCGCATTCTATTCCGCTAGTCCCAATAGCCTCGACTCGTGATCTTGCTAATGGAAATCAGGTTAGTTCTAACTTCTGGTACGTACAAAGTATCTTCCAGGACTACTTCCTGTCTGACGTTGTAAGCCTCTGCTACAAAACGTACCTTACCAATGCCCATGGTAGATGCAGTCGCGTCACTTGCCAACATCAAAGTACCTCGGTGTGTGCTCGTGACCTTGTCGAAGTAGCTTATGTCGTTGCATATGTGGCTGGAGGCACCACTGTCGAGACACCACTTCAGATTGAAATCTTCTGTCTTCCTGGTTGACGAAATAAGAGCCACTTCAGTCACAATCTTCGCACTCTCCTTCTTTCCCTTTGGGCACTGATACGCCTTGTGTCCTAAATTCTTGCACTTGAAGCAACGCAGACGAAATTCTTCACCGTCCTTTGTTTTTTCCTTTTCATCTTTCTGCTGTTTCTTCTTTTAAGTATTTTGTTTCTTAACAAACAATGCTCCCGATGATGATCCCTTAGTCTCGTTTTTCCTAGCATCACCCTCTTCCAGGATCTTGATCCTCAATGCCTCGGGTGTTGGTAGCTCATCTCGAGACTCAATGGCACACCTGAAATTTTCGAAGGACGGAGGCAGGCTGTAAAGCAGTAGAATCGCCAGGAGATCCGGGTTGATAACGACCTCCATGTCGTTCAATTTATCCACCGCATCGAAGAAACTGTCGAGATGAGTCCGCACGTCATTACCCTCAGACATCTTCTGTAAATACAAAGTTTTTAATAACGTAGCCTTTCTTGCTGGACCTTTCGACTGATAAATTTCTTCCAGCTTTCTCCACATATCCCTCGAGGTAGCGCAGTTCTTGATCTGCTTTAGCTCGCTCGGTAAAATTGACAAAATTATGTCCGAACGTGCCTTAGCGTCGCTCTTCTCCCAGTTACTCACGGTTTCAGCATTCGCGTTATTCGCCGCCAAGACAGGTTTCGCCTCGGCACCGCTCACATACTCCCAAAGATCATGCTTCGTCAAAACAGCTTGCATTTGCAACTTCCGGGTGTCATAATTCTCTTTCCCGAGAGGCTCGATTCTTGACACACTCGTCGAACTCATGTTTTTGCCGTAACGTCAATCACACTGGTTGAAACAATTCCACTATCTCTAATTCGCGGGTCCTGGGCCCATAACCTGTTGGAACGACAAACCAAAGACCGACGAAAAATCACGGCAAGTCATGACAACACAAGTATTTATTGAAAGACTACTTTTTTTATAATTGAACATTTGTTTTATAGTCAAAGACAAAAGAGCATTGACAAAGTATCCTTGGCAACCTAACTCGCGTACAATA
>JAAMPD010002583.1:0-14081 GCA_025266255.1 Trissolcus basalis
TTTTCTGTGATTCATAGGAAAAATTTGCATTTGAGGTTATGGTCCGCGTTTTACTGTGTTCACAGTAAATTTTGATGTTTTTTTCTCTCCGTGTAGCATGTTCTACGTGACTTCTTTCCATTGTTTCTCGTATAGCAACGAGAAACAACGTTTCATTCAAAAGTTTTTGAATCGCGACTACTATACGTTCAGAAGCTTCTAATATTTCTGAATGCATTTGATTCACGGTCAAGTCCCCCTCAGACGTTTTTTCTGTTGGAGCAGCAGAAGCAGTTTTCTCATTAATCTGGGGACGGCAATTCATTTAGCGTATGGAGCCATGGGAACTTGCAGTCGAATGCAAGGGACGGTATTATGTGGGATGTGTACTGTGGACACTTTGAAATGTAGTGCTCCTGACTGCACAGGTAACACTTGACTTCTCGCTTATTGGTTCCGCCATTGTGAGCTCGGAAACCTTTGCCAGGAGAAGCGTTATTGGTTGCCTTCTGGGGGCTTTCTTTTGGAGTGGGAAGTGTCATGACTTCCAGAACTCTGATCTCATTTTCCAAGAAGCCTTCTAGCTGCTTCATGGTGGGGAAGTCCCTCGTGGAAGCGATTGTGCCTTCCCATTTGCGTTTGAGCGCTGTGTTGAACTTTAATGTCAGCGAGTAGACCAATAGGGTATCCCAGCTTTCAGTGGGATATCTGGCGTTATGCAGGCCTTTGAGTGCGAACTGGAAGGTGTCACGGAAATGGGGCATTTTCACGAGGTTGTTGAGAGTGATCTCGGGGAATGAATAGATTCTTCCAAGCAATTGAGATACCAGGACTCGCCTATTGTCGTATCGTTGACATAGGGAATCCCAAGCGACAGAGTAGTTGTCTGCTGTGAGCGCGAGTGGGCTGACCAATCGCTCTGGTTCCTCCCGCAACAATGCGCGGAGATACTGCAATTTTGACATCTCTGGGAGGTTGTCGTTGTTTCCGATGGCGGCTAGAAATTGTTCCCGGAAGCTGAGCCAGGAGCTATAGTCGCCACGAAACTCAGGCAGGTTGAGTGTAGGCAGTTTGATTGGTATCTGAGCTTGAGTGGGCGTCCCAGCGTCTCCATCATCAATTATTATGGATGATCTTTGTAGCCTGATTGAGTTTTCTCGCTTTTTCAGCAAAGAGTTCAGGTGGTTAGAGAGGTAAGACTCCGCCTCGTCCACCTTAGACATGAACTTTCCCCAGAAGTCTTCTTGAAAGTAGTCTAGGCTAGCTTTTGATTCGTCGCTGCATGTGGCTGTCATGCGAGCGTGTAGATGTTCGGCCCGTTGCTGTAGGCGCTGCAGCGCTTTGAGGCGCCCTTCCAGGAATTTGGCAGCAAAGTTTCTGACGCCCCTTTTCTTGACGTTTGTCAGCAAGCGGTCTACTTCACTCGAGAGTAGCCGCAGTTCTGCTTCTGGAATGGCGAGAGCTTTGAGCTCCTGTGTTTGGCTGCTTTGCGCTTCGATGAATTCTTCGTCAGCCATTTTGAATTCCGCCGTTCAATTCGCGGGTTAATATCCGGCTCGAAGGACCGCTGTTGGGAATTGCACCTGTGGCGCCCTCGACAACTATTTGTTTTAAGCGACCTGTTGTTATTGGCCGCTGGTCGGATTATATTAGCCCGCGTTGGACGGTTAAATTGTATGGCGGGACGATTTGAATAAGTGTCTCGTGTGCGTGGCACCCTCAGTGGGGTGACGTGAGAGTCACTGGCGAGAGCTGGTGGCGCCCTCTGAGGCGTGACGTGAGAGTCACTGGCGAGAGCTGGTGGCGCCCTCTGTGGTGTAACGTGAGACTCACTTGGTGAGAACTGATGGCGTCCTCTGGGAGGTGACGTAAGAGTCACTGGCGAGGAGACGACGTCCAGGAGGTGGTGGACGCGTCGTCTGCGTGCCGACCAGTCGCCGGTGGCAGCAGGAGTTTTACGACCCTGGTGGTGAGTCGGAGTTTAGGTATACCTCGCGGTGCGTTCGACCAGGGTGGTCCCCGGTGGCCGGAGTACCCTCGGATTGCTCTGCATCACCACGAGCAAACGTCTATGACAAATTGGCTCAATAATAAAGTGGTAATCGTTCTGCGACGATAGCTCTTGAGTTCTTGGGAAAAGCAATACTAACAAAAAGTAGTGCACAATACAAGCGCCTTCAACGCTTTGAAGAAGATCTCCAGTAAAGATCTCGCAGCCTCGGTAATTTAAACTAGCAGGAGGATGGCGGATTCCTCCATAAACACCGCCAAAAACTCATCTATCGGATCGTTCAGAATCACCACGAGCAAACGTCTTTGACGAATTGGCTCAAAAATAAAGTGGTAATCGTTCTGCGACAATGGACTCTAAAAAGTGCGTTTACGTGCAAAAACGTTACGTACTAAAAAACGTTCGAACACTCTGTAAGGGTGAAGTGAGGTGAAAGCAGTTCTGAGGAAAGGTGGTTTCTCCCTAACGCTCCATTCCACGATACCCCTCGGGGAAAGTGGAAATGGGAGGTCAAAGCCCGAACTCAGTCTGCTCTAGCCTAGCGGATCCTACACAGGTGTTCGTCGGGACGGTCTCTATCATGACGCTCTGGAGTGTTGCAGGTTCTAGGAGCGTTGAACTTGTAGCACACCGCCAAAGGTTTATGATGAGGCCACCAAGTCCCCACACGTTTAAAACAGTTCTCAAGACCCACGTAACCGCGGTGGAGTGGAGACAACGTTTCTCACTATTCGTGCTAAACAGTCTCCCGCAACAAGTCTTGGGGAACCGTCGCAACGCTACTACGACCCGACGCTGGCCCTATGGTCCACATCGAGGTCCTTGTGTTGGGCGAAAAATAAGGAACAACCATGAAGGTTTGGTTGCTTCCACTCGAACGTCGCAATGCAGCTTAACCCCGACGTTGACCTTCTGGTCAACGTTGGGGTTTTTGCGTTGGATAAAAAAATTTGCTTAAATTTTCAAGACCCACGTAACCGCGGTGGAGAGGAGACAACGTTTTTCACAAATTTATTCGTGCTAAACAGCCTTCCGTAACAAGTCTTGTTAATTTGCCGCAACGCTTCTGCACCCTGGTGCGGACTGATTCAGTATCAGGGATCCTGCGTTGGGTAAAAGCAAAAAGGATTAACCATGTAAGCTTGGTTGTTTCCGCTTTAATGTCGCATCGCTACTACACCCCGACGTTGACCCTCGGGTCAACGTTGGGGTTTTTGCGTTGGACAAAATCCAGCTGTAACGCTACTGCATCCCGGTGCTGGCCCTAGGGTCAGCATTGGGATTTTAGCGTTAAGCGAAAACCTAGCCGCATCGCTACTGCACTTTGCGTTGGGCGAAAATCCCGAACGAAAAATTTTCCAAATTCTGGAAATTTTCATTGCTTGACACCCAATTTCAAATTTTTACCCCACTTGTAACTTGCTACCCCCCACTCCCAGTACTAATTACCCCACTCCAGCAAATTTTGCTACCCCCACTTCCAGTAATTTCACTTCATCCGCGCGAAGAAAATCTCTTCTTCCCCGAAAGGAACTTGAGAGTAGTGATTAATAAAATAACTTCACCGATGAGAAAAAACAAAGACTTTGAATTAGAAGTAGAATCAAGTGATATGAGAAAGAAGGCCGGTGTGCTAATTTTTCACGATGACGGTGCCGCACTGAGGACTGCGGGAGGGCGTCCCGAAATCCAGGGTTTGCCCGCCCAGCTGGCAGGCAGCGAGATGGCCCGAACCCTGTTAACCACCGGAGGCTCAGTGGCGGATTTACTCATGTAAACGCCCTAAGCATTGCTTTGAATTCGCCCCCCCCCTTCGTGAATATAAAAACTAGTTATTTTAAATGAATAAATGTTTATTTTAATTTTTTGTGAATTACAAAATTACTTTTTTCGCTTTTTTTACCGCGAATTGATTTATCACATCGTTATAATTTATCGCTTTGGTTAAGTCAGATTCAATCGCTAAAGACGCTAGTGAGTTCAGTCGATCTTGGGACATCTGGGACCTCAAATAACTTTTAATTCGTTTCAAGAACGAAAAAGATCGTTCTGCGCTTGCGTTTGCAACCGGTGTGCAAACGAACATTCTCAGCGCAATCTCTATGTTCGGAAAAACATCTTGCATTCGTGCGTCTTTTAAATGCTTTAACAATTTACCGGGTCCTACGTACTCATCATCAAAATTTGCACTTTCGCAAAACGCTTTGAAATGTAAACACTCATCAACAAATGATTCTTCCAAATCATTTGGATACAGTGCGCGCAATTTTTCTGCGTTTTCGCGGATTTCATCGAAATTCAATCGTCGAAGTTCAAGCAAGACGAAATATTTTTCGTTTACATGTTTATAAGCTGTACTTCTTCGCTCCAATTCGCAAATCAATTTGTCGATTATAACATTAAATGTGTTGATTTTAAAGTCGTCTTTCGCGCTGAAAACAGTGTCGTTATCACGGCTCTCACCGAACGGAACTTTTCTTTTTCTTCTTCGCGAGATGTTCGCTTTGAATTCTTTAATATCGGAAATACTGAGTGCTTGTTGTTCGTAAAAGTCAAACTGATCTCGCATTGACTTCAAAAATTCGACTAGACTATCAAAAAGTCTGCACACTTCAGCCACATTCATATCGACGGCTTGAACTAATGTATTAACCGCGTTTAATCTTTCTAGAATAACGTTCCAAACACACAGCATAAACGCTGTTTCTAATCTAGACAATTTGTCGAGAAGTCCTTTCGCTTTGCATCGTGTTTCTGGATTTTGATTCTCATCATCTCGCAAAAATTCTAAGGCTTCAATTACTTGGGAAAATGATTCGAACAAGCTTAAAACAGCATCTCGTCGTGCCGACCATCTCGTATCGGAAAGTCGTTTAAGGGTGCGGGCATTAGCGCCAGTGCAATTTTTCAAAATTTCCCAACGATGAGTAGAAGCTGAAAAGAAATTGTATACACAATTTACAATATCAAAAAAAAACATGCCTCCTGACAACATTCAACAGCAGAACTTCCGACTAAGTTAAGAGAATGCGCTGAACAAGGGATAAAATCAACTAAACAATTAACATCTTTCACGCGCGCTTGAAGTCCTGTATATGCACCGGCCATATTGGAGGCATTATCATAAGATTGGCCCCGGCAATCAGATATATCAATTTCAAACGAATTTAGCACTTTCAGGGTACTCTCGAACATTTCGACTGCTTTGTGTCCAACTTGATCCTCAAATTTTAAAAATCGCTCTGCCGGAATTCCACTCTCTTGAACATACCTAATAACAAACGCTAATTGGTCTACATGCGAAATGTCAGGCGTAGAATCAATTACGATCGAAAAATATTTCGCAGCTTTGACTTCATCAGAGATGACTTTATAATTTTTTAACGCCATAAGTTCTATAATTTCCTCACAAATTGTTTTTGATAAGTAAGATACGTGGCCGCTGCCTGTGTTGCCGTATCTTTCGATGTGACTTGCAAGGAACGGATCGAATTCCGCTATTAATTCTAACAACATACAATAGTTGCCATTTTGAGCGGAACCGAATTTCTCATCATGGCCCCTGAATGGAAGCCCTCTAATGGCTAATGATTTCACTGCCGCAACTACTCTTATCAGTACATTTTTCCAGTACGAAACTTGACTCTCAACTTGAGTAATTAGACCCTATCAATACGATTTGCAACATTCCTGCGTTCGTTTAACTTTATTTCGCAAACTTTGTGAGCCGCAGAATTTTCGTGTGCTATAATCCGAGTCGACACATTTCTCCAGTCGCTGAAACCATCTTTAGCAAACTGGGAATCTCCATCAAAAAGAAGACATGGCGCGCAGTACGCGTTACCCGTACTTTCAGAATACGTTAGCCACGTTCTCGGTTTATCTTCTCCGTTAAGATGTTTCCGCGTAAAATAGTTTGAAGAAAAATACCGAGCAGTGTTGTTGAAAATCCGCATCGATTTTGAAAAATCACAATTTTTATTTTGATTAAACCCATGCAAGGCAACGTAATCTCGCGTCTTCTCATCAGCTTTCCAAAAAGCTGGATCATCGTTGAAGGGCACATCTGAGGCGCCTGTGGCAACCGAAGCAGCCAAAGTCACCGGGACAACTGAAGAATCTTGAATATCTTTTAAGTGACCATCGGCGACCAACTTATTGCGAGAATCATCTATTGAATAGATAAAAATAAAATATTTGAGTACACGAAAAATCGATGCTGATGGTCAGCGAAAATCGATTATACCATTGGTAAGATCAGGCTTAACGTCCGATTCATTATTTAAAATAGCTACGGATGCGCTATTTGAAGGAGCATTGGGTTCATAAACCTCACGGTCAGACTGAAAAGATTTCAAAAATAGTTATTCATCTATATTATTGTCTTTAAATTTAAATAATTTAAAAATTGAAAGCAATAACTGTTACCGAGTTTCCAGGTTTGGAAAAGAAACTTTGAAGTTTAGGCGTCTTTCTCAATTCCTCTAGCAATTTTTGTTCTTTATCACGATTTCGTTTGCGATACTCAGCTCCGCTGAGTTTTTTTTTTGGCTCACTCATTTCGAATTGCGACTTTTTTCCTTCAGAATAGTAAAGACTAATATTCAAGCAGAGCGATATTTGAAACAGCAAGTAGGTTAAGACATTTAATCAGAGATCTCAAGTTGGTACAAGTTGGAACCCGAAAAGGCGCGGAAATTTCAATTCGTTCACACATTCTTTATTTGTTTGCTTGTTGTTTTGAAAAAAGTATACTTTTCTTTTTATTTTATTGTACACGTTTTCAATTTTCTTTTTTTTAATATATTTTGATTTAATTCAGTCCCAAAATTTGCCGCCCTCCCAAATTTGCCGCCCTAAGCATGTGCTTAGTTTGCTTCTAGGGAAATCCGCCACTGAGGTTAGTGTTCTCGAACATCAATCGATGCAACGAAAATGGCGTCGTCGACTATAAGGCGCATTGACATGCTAACAAAAGACAATTTTGATACGTGGAAAAATTCACGTTAAAGCATTGTTGATAAAAAATGACACATGATGTTATGTGAGTGGGACCAATGTGAATCCTTGAACTTGGAGAGGACAATGTAGGGGCAGTAAACGAGTGGGTGAAGAGCGACATTAAAGCCATGTCAGATATACTTCTGGGGATCTCATCGACAGAGCTAAAACAAGTCAAGAAATGTGGTACATCAAGAGAACTATGGCTAAAACTGAAGACGGTGTATCAATCGAAAGGCCTTGCACGAAAGGCAAATTTTCCACGATCACCTACGAAAGTTTTTTGATGCCGTTGATCGCCTGAACAGCATGGATGTGCCAATAAATAACGACCTACTGTCGATATTATTATTATACAGTTTACCCGCAACTTTTGACAACTTCCGAATCGCGATCGAGTCTCGCGACGAATATTTCCTGACCCGGAAACACTACGAATCAAAATCGTAAAGGAAAGTGACGCGCCATCAAACTGTGGTACACGATCAACTCAAGTGCCAAACGCGTTATCAGCCAAAAGGAACAAAAAATCAGGTAAATTCGAGAAACGCAATGGCAATAAAGTTTCCAAGTGCTAAAAATGTCGAAAGCCAGGAGACAAGGCAGCTGAATGTCGATCAAAGACGTAAACCGAACAGGGTAAGAACAAGGGCGAAAACAAATCCCTGAACGCAGTTCCGGAAACTTATCTGTGTCACGAGACGAGTGCCTTGTTAATATAACCGCAAAACGTGGATACGTGGTGTTTGGATAGTGAATGTACCGCACACATGACTACCGACATAAACAGTTTCACGCATATTGTCGAGAACGTCCACGATGCATCAAACCTGGCGAATTCTAGTTCCATACGGATCAACGCAAAAGGCGACGCACAGTTGATTACACGGACAAACGGACACGAAGAGACAATAAATTTGAGTAAAGTGTTATATGTGCCGGATTTACGCATGAACTTACTTTCGGTTGCCAATATTGTCGATAAAGGACATCGCGTTATTTTTGACAGTCACGAAGCCAAGGTCGTGAGTAAGAAAGACAATTTGGAAGTGTTACACGCAGATCGCGTTGCCGGAATTTACTGCGTACGTGGCTACCGCGCAATTGAGAAACCAACGGCAGCACTGGCCAACTGTAATCAAAAGGAATCACTAATGGAATGGCACAGGAAATTAGGTCATTTGAACGTGAGAGACATTCGCGAGGCAGCTGAGAACCTAGCAGTCCGAGGTCTTGAGATGATAGACATCAACTCGTCCTCTGACTGCGAGATATGCATCAAGGCCAAAATGACGCGTCAGCCATTCCCTGAGAAATTAAAGCAAACGTTTGCTCCAGGTGAACTCATCCACACAGATGACAGTAATGCCAAATACTTTGCAACATTAATTGACGATGCCACTTGCTGGTGTAAATTTTGCTTTCAACGACAAAAGCGCGCAATATATTTGCTGAGTTCCGAAACTTCAAGACAATGTCCGAGACTCAACACAACAGAGTGATTAAGACACTTCAGTCGGACAACGGGACTGAATATGTCAATGTTCAGTTCAACAACTTCCTGAAAAACTCTGGAATCATTCGTAGATTGATCGCCCCGAACAGAACGGGGTGGCAGAACGAAAAAACCTAAATTTAGTTAAAATGGCTCGATGCTTACTATTGCAGTCTGGTCTACCTGCATCGTTTTGGGCTTAAAAAGGGATTAAAAAGTTTGGGATTAAAAGTTACGTTGAATGGACGGACTCCTTTCGAGAAGTGGACAGGAGAGATTCTAGATCTGAGTGAGCTTCACGAATTTGGTGCACCGATATACTGCCTGAATCGCGCCAAGAATACCGGCAAGTTCGAAGCCCGTGCACGCAAAGGAGTGTTCCTCAGTTCCGCTACAGACTCGAAGGCATCGAGAGTGTGGATCCCAGAGGAACGTCGCGTTGAAGTCTCCCGAGATGTGCAATTCTTGAAGAGACAAGTCAACATCGAGCTAAGTGACATCGAACAAGGTGGAGAGTTTTACAGAGAAGAAATTGAGGCTCATACAAACATCGAATAAACAGAGACTTCAACACCGACAAAAGAATTCATTGTAACTAGCCCGAGCGTGGATCACTCGTCAGATGTGGTCGAGTCGCAAGGCGAACATGACTCAACGTTTCATGATGCCAAAGATGAACGTTTTTTGGGATTCGAATCTCCCCCAACTTTGATGGCGAGAGAACCAATTGGACAGAACGAGTCAGGAGAACCTGCCGAACTTACTGAGTCAACCGAACCGACACAGCCGTCGAAGCGCAAACCAGGCAGGCCACCAAAAATTCGTACGGGTAAACTAGGCAGACCCAGAAAACACCCGGCTGCTGGAGACGGTGACCATCCAGATGTCGCTTGTGTAGCAGAAATGCGATCCGCTATCTCCGGTCCAGAAAAACACGAATGGATGTTAGCGATGGCCGATGAGTTCTCCTCAATTTGAAAAAATAATACCTGGGATCTGAAAGATCGTCCGAATAACCGGTCCATCGTAGGAAGTCGTATCGTACTTAGGAATAAGTACGATGCCAACAGTGTAGTGACTAAGAGAAAAACCTGGGTTGTGGCGAGAGGGTTCTCACAAATATCTCAAATTATCATGAATTCCTGGGATGGACTACAGCGAAACTTACGCCCCCCGTAGCTCGATTCAGTTCAATCCGTCTTGCCATGGCTGTCGTCGCACAACACAACATGCACGTGCGACAATTCGATGTCTCCACCGCGTTCTTGAACGGTGTGATCAAAGAAGAGATCTAGATGGAAGTACCTAATCATACAGATGAAGTTCTAGAGTTTATCATCGAGAATAAAATCGGCACTCCTTGAGTCATAGAGAAGGCAATACAGATGTTGGATGAGCTGAAAACCGGAAACAACGTATGTAAAATGAGACGAGTACTCTACGGACTCAAGCAGGCCAGTCGTTGCTGGTACGAGCGGCTAAACCAGGAGCTGACAAAGTTTGGAGCCAAATCGACGTTCGGTGATGCAAGTATATTCGTGAAGGGCAATAACGACGAGTCAATGATAATCGCTATCTACGACGACGACACACTTGGTCTATCACATGACACTAAAAGAATTGACGAGCTGCAAAGATTCCTGAGCAAGTCTTTCCAAGTCAATGACTTGGGGGACGTCTCCTATTGCCTGGGAATAGAATCTTGTCGGAACAAGTCGACGATCTTGATGAATCAACGTTGGTTCTTGATGAACCAACGTGGGTATATCTCGGATTTACTTGGCCGCTTTGGCATGTCAGATTGCCATTCAGTCCGCACTCTGATTGATCCCGGCGCGAAACTGTCAAGAGATGACGTCTGGATGGAAGAATATGGAGAGAAGCCTCCATATCAAGAGTTGATTGGTGCATTACTATATCTGTCCGTGGGGACACGTCCTGACATTGCCTACGCCACCAGTGCCTTAAGTCAGTTTAATGACTGTCCCGGGAAAGTCACTGGCAAGCTGCAAAGTCAGCGTCAGAATACATGGCACTCAGCGAAGCTACCAAGGAGGCCATGCATCTGAAACGACTTTACGAGGAGATTTTTACCAATTCTTTATTGTCAATCACCATCCACGTTAACAACCAAGGTGCAAAGAAATTGGTTAAGAACCCTGCTTACCACAACAGAACCAAACATATTCATGCGCGACATCATTTTGTGAGATAGACGACTCTATCAACTGGTGAGATCAACCTGAGATATCTATCAACGAAAAAGATGCCTGCAGAGATCCTAACAAAAGGATTACCAAGACTCAAACACTGGACCCGGATTAAAGAATAGATTGTTCGAGCCAGTATCGCTTTGAGAGAGGGTGTTAAAATATAAAGAAGAAATAAAAATTGATATTTTTGAATCGCCCAAGCACATTGGTCACACCTTGTATTATTACTCTGATTAATAAAAGCTTTCTATTGTGCAATGTATGTATCACAAGTGAGTTTATAAGCCACTGCAAATTTTTACCAAACAATTGTATAATTCGAAGACATAAGCCATTTTGAATGAAAATTCCTAAACTGTTCAGTTAAAGATACTACAGAATTCGATGATTTATATCAAATGTTTAATTAATATTATAAAATAGTAATTTTTACCAAACAGTTCGATGAATTTTTTTTGAAAATGTCTCATGTCCCAGACTTACTACATAGTTTGTTAAAAATTATTGCCTTTTTTCTCTCCTCGTAATGACGAATAAAATAATGGTCTGAAATACAAACCTGAACCAAATTTGAGTGAACAGGAGAATTTTCAAAATGGAGGTTTTTAAAATGTCTTTAAAAATAAATAATGAATAATTGTTTTTTCAAGGTTTTCGATGCAGATTAGTAAAGAGCGGTACAACATTTTATTGAGTTATTACATTAGTTAGTTAGTTTAAATCAAGGTCCTGATCTGGCCATTCTAGGCGCTGATGTAGACTCGACGTCAGGGACCGACTGGAAATATAATGCATTTTGACACCGGCGTTCATTCTGGGGGCCCCATTAGCTCGCTTGACTTGCTCCAAATTTGGTTGCCATAACTGATCCGGGCTTGAATGCTTTTTATCAAATATTTTTTTAGTTATAATGACTGCGTATTTCTCGCTGTTGTCTTCAAAAAAATAATAAAAACTCTAAAAAATTCCATTTTTTCCATGCAATGTATTTTTTTATTTGTATTCTTTCAATATAAATAACAATAATATTTTAATTTAAAGAAATGAACAATTAAAATGCTAACATAAAATAAAATAATACTTTTTCATTCAAAAACTGCAACAATTTCGTGTATTGGTCCAGCACACTCCGGGCATTCGGCTGTCGGGAAATTTTCCGAGCAAGATTTGCAAAATTTAAAACACTTGCACGGAAGCACCATGTGCGTTGCCAGGCTAGTTTTGCAGCATTTGCACCCCCAAATTTCATCATCCATGGAAGTACAGGTAGCAACTGGGAAACTATAAATATAAATGTTGAACGTGATCTATAATGTGTTTATTATTACAAGTGCGCAAAGTAATACTGTTTAAGGTTATATATAACCGGAATTTATCTTATATTACAGATTTCTTTATTTAAAATTAATGATGTGATTGTAAATTAATTTTACGAGAAGAGCAAAGTTATTTCCAGTTATTTTACAGATTCCTAAGCAAAAAAAATAAATGTTCATAATAAACGATTGACAAATAATGATTCATAATTTTTTAGATGGGGGTTATCCGTAGAGACCATTATTTGTTTACATCGTTCAACAAAAGATTGTTTTATTGTAACACCTTGGTACCAGATTTTATACATCCCCTTGAAGGTGAAACGTCATGTTAGTCTTTCTCAAGACTTAAGTTACTTTTCGTATTATTATTTTTTAATTATATAATTTGAAAATGTGACTTCAGAGTGACCTTAGTATATCATGGGAAAATATTTTGACTGACATAAAATTAATTTTTGTTGCGATCTGTCGCTCAAAAATGGGAACAATAAGATTTAACGCACAAAAAAATATATTTTCCATTTTTAAACGACAGGTTGTAACAAAAATTGATTTTTTTTTTTGATTAAAATATTCTCTTACGATATACCACAGTCACTGTAAAGGCGGTTTTTTAAAACATATTATGAAGAAATAACTATACAAAGTATAACTAAAGTGTGGGAGAGACACAAACGTCTTACATGACATTTCACCTTAACAGTTGCGCAAAATACATACTTTGCACACACATGACTTTGACATTTTGTATCATATCTATGTTTTCTCGTAAAAATAAGCCATGTGTCACTTTAATCAAAATGTTGGATTGATTAAAAATATATAATCAATTGACTAGAACAATTAAAAATATAAACCAATAAAAACATTCTGTAGTTAAAAATCAGTTTTGAGAGTGACTCGTCTGATTGTTACCGTAAACCAAAGTTATCTCAAGTTATAATTACTCATTTCGGATCGTTTAGTTGGATCATTGGTTCTTTTTAACTCTTCTGCTTCTACCTCTTCGTCTGGCCTTCTTTTTTGCGCTCTGTTAAATCTTCGCTAACAGTCTCATTCTCTAATATATATAATAAAATGTTTGTTCGATGTGTTTTATACATATTATAAAGTATATGTCAAAACGTTAGATGAGCAAATTCAGAAAAAACGGCCTTTTTGCTGAACAAAAAGTTTATCAAATTTTTTGGCTTTTTGCATTAGTATTTAAATATTTGACAGTTAAAATACGACTTTAGGTACAGGTACAGTTTTATCAGAAGAGTTCTAATTAATTCAAACAACTCTTTGGTGAGTAAGTGGCCGTTTTTTCTGGATTTGCTGATATAAGTTTGAAATTCAACAAATAGGGTCAATCTGGGTAATTGTGATTTAGGGGTTATTTGTGACACGCTAATTATTATTAACAAAATACTAAAAATGTTTAATATCAAAAGAGAATATTGTTCTCCCATGTCTTGCACACAATGCGGATAGAGTTTGAAGTGAAATTATAAATAAATTGCTATCATTTTTCTAATTTGTATCTGACATGACACAAATCTTTGGTTCTTAACGTTTCGAGCGTTCAATCCAAAGTTAGATTTTTATGACAAATTTATTTATTTTTATAACTTCAATGACTCATTTTACTTAGTTATAATCCGTTAAACTTGATTCACCATTCTGAAAATGTTTGCGAATTGATATTTTATTCAATAAATAAAATCACAATTACCCCATATCATTTGTAGAGATTGAGGTAATTGTGACGCTATGGTATTTGTGATGGGCTATACTTATAAATATACTGTATAGCAGTTTATATGTTACAGGATATGGTAGTTGTGATACGTTTTCACACAAAAATAAATAAATTTGACATTGCATAACTTTCGCGACTAATATTGTAAAATTTTCAATACATTATGATATTGTCCATAATTTGTTATTGAAAAAACTTATACGCATGTTTATGATATTATTTAGATTGAGGAATGTTGTATTTCCTGGAATAAACAAGAAAAATATTAGACAAAAACAATTATTTAATTAAATCACAATTTCCCTGTATGCTGTCACAC